>JAJOOH010031255.1:0-10302 GCA_029582605.1 Solanum gracilifrons
CTAATCAATGCGAATTTTATTTAATTTACTCAAATTTCTTTACGTAAAATAAAATGAATAGAATAATAAAATTGATCTATTTTTAAAAAAAGTTTTAAAAATTGCAAATCTACCATTTTATAAATTACCATTTTTGAAAAATTAAACAAATTCCGTTCAATCAAATCGTTGGAGTACAAACTTTGGATTTAACGGCTAATAACTTTTTTCTTTTTATAATAAAGTTTAACATATTCAAGTCATTAGTAACAATAATATGCTTCATTTTATCCTCTGTCGAATAAAATTATGACTTATATTTTCTTTTTTTGTGATTTTATTTTAAATCGTTGAGGTTAAGGTTCTTCGCGTAAGGTTAATTCGAAGAAAAAGTAACAGAGAGAGAACCAACAGAAAAAGTTGCTAAAGGATTTAATTTCTCAAGGCATAGATTCTATTAATATAAACCTAAGCTATTTGTATTAAAAAAATGGACAAAGACCAAACTTGATAAGTTTTTGAATACTTAAAGGACTAAAATCGGTAAGTTTATAGTTAAGGAACTTAAATTGATAAGTGTATAGTTAAGGGACCAAAACTGACAAGTTTTTGAATAGTTCAAGGACTAAATCTGTTAAGTGTATAGTTCAAGGACCATTTTAGACTTACTCCTATAGTTGAGAGACTATTTATGTCATTTTCTCAACTATATAGTAAGGATGATAATTTTTAGAAAGGGACATATTATATGATGTGATTGAATATATGTTTCTCTGTACAAATAAAATATGTATCTTTATAATATTATAATCTCCTTTTTATAATTATATATAAGAAGTTGTAGTGGGGAAAGAAATTTAATTTTATATAAGTAGTATAGAGATTCGAACAACATATGTCTTCTTCTGATGGCGAGTAAATCATTATGAATTTTATGAAATATATCTACAAAGAAATATATATATCAGTATCATAGTTAGCTCATTCATAATAAAATCACTTTATAAGCAAAGAAGAAGAACAACCTCAAATTCATGTTCCATATTACATAAAATTTGCTAAAAATAAATAAATGCTAAAACTTCTTTTTCTGAACAAAATACCTAAAGCAATAAGTTTTAAAATTTCATAGAAAAATAAGATTTTAGTACACAATATAACGAAGATGCAGAATGCATCAGTAATATTACGTCTTTTCTTCTTTTTACTTCAACATTTTCTTCACTTCTTTCTCTTCCGAATTGAGAGTATTTAGTTACAAATCACATAAGAATTTATTTTCATTTCATATATAAATAAGAGATAGTTTATGAAGTAATTATAGTAAGAATGACAATTTATAAAAAGGAACATCACATTCACAAATTATCAGTTATTCAATTACTACCGTCCTACCCAATCCAACTTGTTGTAAAGAATAAAAATCATAAATCTCTAAAATAAAAAATTTACATCACAAGCACGTAGATGAATGCCATCTTATACATAAAATTGTTCTTTCTTCTATACACTCAATTACCCAAGAAAGAATTGATACATAAATTTGTGTACCGTCCTTCAATTGAAAATAAATAAGTAAAAGTTAAACGAAAAGTTATAACATTCCATGTTGACTTTGTTTTTTATGTAGCTTTTTGAAGAATTCATTGAATATACCAAAATACTCCAAGCAACCTTCAAGTTGTTACAATTCCAGTCAAAAATACCTATACAAACATAAAAAAAAAACAACTTATATAAATGACCGAACAGAAATATCTTTCATTATCAACGAAGAATCAAGTTAGGATGAATAAACTTAATTACCTTCTAAAAATCATGTGAATCTCTATAGATGAAACTTGTATGTATTATTTTTTAATTAATGACACATCATCAAATTCTTTACTTTTAGGAGGCAAAATGTAGCTATTTTAGAAGAAAAAATTTCGGTTACATTGTTTTATCAGTCATAACTTTTCAAATTTTTTCGTTGTGAGATTTATGATTATGATTAAAAGCAATATCAATGTACTCATTTATCAAGAAAATCATAATTTAATTAATAAAGGGATTAAGGACTTCAAATTCTAACAATATGTAATTAAAATATTTGTATTAAATTAAATAATTAATCAAATTTTATTTCGTAGAAGAATAAAATGGTAATTCATATTTTCAGTTTGGAGCTTCCCACTTATAACAATACTAGTTCTGGGCACGCGCCTTGCGCGTGTAACCAAATTTTATTGATCACAATTTTTTTAAAAATTACATAAATATTAGTATTAAGAAATATGTCTGAGTTATAAATTATATACAACAGAAGAAGTGCAAATTTCTTAAAGTGATATCTTAATCCTACTTGGCAAGTTTTCTAAAAGGAAGAAATACTTCTCCAAAGAAATCCTTGGTTTTCTTACTTTGATTTCTAATTCCGCCTTTAATTAGCAAAGTTAATGGACCTTGTTTCTTCTGGTATAATGTACAATCTCTTCTTTAGCTATTGATTTGGCAAAAATAACATTTTTAAAAACGAACACTCAAGCAAAAATGAGTAGAGAAATAGAAACATATGTTTATATTACCTCCCAACCAACTAAAAATACCTTTGGTGTAATTTTGTTTTTGTGTCATGTGTATTTTTAATATTTTTTTTGTGAATTTGATTAAGACATATAAAAGGAGAATTGTAATGTCTAACTTTACCTAAGGCATTGTGTGTGTCACGCCCCGAGCCTACACCCTGGGCGGGACCGACACTCGAAGACCATTGCTGGACCCAAGTGAACCCTTGGCCTGACTTTCTTAACTCAGCGGAAACTTAACTCAACAGCTTAACTCAAAGCAATGAAAGGTTATAAAATAACCAACTGATAAAAATCTGGCCAAAAAGGCAACTCAAGTCTCAAAATAGAATATTATATATATATATACAGAAGAGAGACTCAAAACTAACTGACAGACTGTCTATGAAGCCTCTACAATACTGAGATGGATGTTGGGACAGACCCCGCAACATCCTAATAAAACAAAACTAAGAGAAACAAAATATCTGAGTCCTCCGGAAAGCAAGGAGGCTCACCACTTACTCTGGAGTGCTCAGTTGGATCAACGGCATGCTGGATACTAATCCGGGGTACCTGTGTCTGCATCGTCATAAGATGCAGGCCAACTGGCATCAGTACATGGAATGTACGAGTATGCGAGCTGGAAAGCTAAACCACAACTTAAGCTTGAAAAGAGTACAAGAGAACACTTACCTTGGCTCTGTTCGACTCATGATTAACTGAACTCAATATATAAAGCAATAAGACACATGCAATATATAAAGCTTATAAAACTATTAAAACATGACGTCAAAAAATCATATTTATAATATCATAAAAATACCATGCTTACTCTCAAAGTCTACTTGTGCAATGTATGAATGAAGTCCCATACCCCATCCACACTAAGCAAAATTCCTCGAGGAACCATGCTCTTTCTACTGTGGGAGTTCTCTAACCGACAAATCACCACTATGAAACTAAGTGGTGATACAACGTTTTACCTCATGTTGCCCGAGGATCATCCTATACCTTGCCGTGATATAGGAAGCTAACTTTACTAAGTGGATCCACTAGCTTAACTTTACGGGTTCATCTAAAAAGTATGACCCGTTGACTCCCACGTTGGCTACATGGTTCTTATGGAGAGTTGAGTTAATATGAACTCGTGTCCCCAATTCGGTGCTCAAGATTACTCCCAAAAATACTTTAGCTCATAAGTGTTTTAAACACATCTTTCTTTAGTTGAGATAATTACTCAAAATCTAGCCCCAAAGGCTCACTTGGAAACATAGTTCCTTTTTTTTGAAATCTAGCCCAAAGGCTCTTGAAAACTCTTTCAAAAAAGAACATCTCAAAACCATATTTTAATATGATCATTGATGACTCGGGATATTCATACTGCTTAAACATTGATGGTATATCTAGAGGCCATACTGTTTAAACATTGATGACATACTTGATTTGCCATACTAATCATGTTTTAGAAACTCTTTTGCAAACCTCATCTTTTCTCAAAAAGAGATAGTACTCAAACTTCTCAAAACTCTTCCGGAAATCTCAGTTTCCTCTCATCTTAAATGTAAAAACATTTATACACTTCTTTGGGAATACTTAGTTCCCTAATAGCTTTTGAGAAATGAACTCAACTTACACTCTTGACTTAACTTGAAACTTGAGACTCTTTACTAAGCTTGACACTCTATACCCATTTCTTGACTTGAAACTCTAAGCTCTTTGCTTGACTTGAAACTCTAAGCTCTTTGTTGACTTGAAACTGCACTTGACTTCTAACTCTCCTTGAATTGAATTATGAATTCAAGGTGTTTGATCACATGTTATAGATGCGTTATTGACGTTTAGACGTACTGTGGAGTGTTGGAAACAACTTGGAAACATAGGTACAACACCTAGGAACATGCATAAGGAAGTGTGAAAAGAATGGTGGAACTTGGCGTCCTTGACGCTCTGCAAGGCGCGGAGCGCCAACCCCAAAACATCAGAGGGGGCCTGCTGGCGCTCTGAGAGGCGCACCGCAACAAGGGGGAAACTTCAGAATCCCTTTTGGGGCGCGCTGGCAGGCACGACGCGCCAACCTCCTTGCCTAGAAACTCGACTTTTTCCCTTGTTTTGCCAACTTTAAACCACCCTAACTCCAAAGGTTTCCAGCCCCAACACTTAGGATTATCAATCTCCTCAACATACAATATAATACAACTCAAAAACCAACCGGAAACATGTCCCAAATCACAAGGGCCTTCAACAACAAAATCAACAACATAACCAACAACTCCAAACAATACAACTAACAACTTCAACAACAAATCTAATCTTCTCTCAATAATAAAAGGAGCTTGGTGTGTAGGGGAAAGGATCAACCCACACTTATGAACTCACATACCTAGTAAGGATCACCCCCGACGATATCCACGACGGAAACTTGCTTGATCTCCTCTTTTTCCTCTTCTTCTCTTCTACTTCTGTTCTTCACTCAAAACCCTAACTCTCACTCTTTTAAAAATGGGACAAGCTGATCTAAAATCAGTCCAGCACTAAAATATAACCAAAGGAATTGTTTAGGGAAAAGACCAAAATGCCCTTAAAATTTCCGGCTAACTGCCCTGCCAACAACCCAACTTCCAAAGGGTATAACTCACTCATACGAACTCGAAATCACGCAAACTCGGCAGCGTTGGAAAGATCATTCCACGAAATTCACAAAAATAACTGGAAATACACCTAAATCATCCTGAGCTAGGAGTTATGACTATTCAAAGTTGGCCAAAAACTCACTTTTTCCCACACTTAACCAAATTTTCCAGATTTTTAAATCTTTCCAAAAATAGTTAATTCCAATTCTAAGCCTCTTCATAGTTATTTCAAATTGTCGGATGTTACAATATCTCCCCCTTGGGAACATTCTTCCTCGAAGAAGGTTACTTTTACAAAGCTAAGAGTGTAACACCAACTCAAACACCCAACAAGCAACCGTGCAAACAACAACAACATGCTTACTATTACTTAAAGAACACTAAGAAGGAAACTAGTACCTTGATCTACATTTCCTCCGGATTCGAAGAGATATGGATATCTTTTCTTCAATAAATTGGTTCTCCAAAGGACCTTGACTGATGCCACAACCTTCGTTCTCAACTTCCGAACTTGGCGGTCTAAAATCTGAACAGGAATCTCCTCACGACTCCTTTCATGGTTGAAACTTTCAAACATACCGAATCCTCTACTTCAAACTCTAACGCCCTTCTCCTAACATTAGTGTAGGATTTTTGGCGACTCTGTGCCGTTTTCAACTTTTCTTAAATCACTTTCACCTTCTCCATAGCTTGATGAACTAACTCTGGATCTATCAACCCTGCTTCACTAGCTTCAAACCATCCAAAAAGAGATTTGCATCTCCTTCCAATAAGAGTTTCATAAGGAGCCATTTGGATGCTAGAATTGTAACTATTGTTGTAAGCAACTCCATGTAAGATAGGTAATCATCTCAATTATCCTTGAAACCAATCCCACATTCCACCTTGATACCTCAAAACACCATCTCTCCCTCGTTCAAAAGCCATCACTGCTTATGAACATTTTTCCTGTAATTCAAATAAGATAGGGTCTGTGTCTTTCTCACCTTCTACTTCTGACACTAAAGATGACTCGGCCTCGCTTGCTACTTTTATTCCTCCTTCTGCGGAATCTAAAAGTCTGACTCTTAGGCGTGCCAGTCTATGCACATCTTTTGCTAACTCTCTCTTTCCTTCTTCCATATGGGCGGTGCTACCCATAGAAAACTTGCTTAAAGAATCAGTAACATTTAACCTTACCAGGGTGATAAAAGAAAACTCATGTCATAACCCTTGAGTAACTTTAACCACTCTCTCTCTCTGTCTGAGATTAATCTAATTCTAAGTGAACATACCCACATGAACATCATACAACAGTGACGCCATAGCTTCAAAGAAAAAACTACAACAGTCAACTCTAGCTCATCACCTTACACCCCGATTCGCCTAAACTCAACTCTTATTCTCAAATCCATTTTAGGTTCAGATACTCAGTATGTACTCAAGAACCAATGTCATAACTGGGCAGTAGTCAACTTCTCTTTCCATTCCTGAAAGTTTTCCTCACAAGCTTCGAACCGTTGAAATTTCGATGTTCTCCGAGTCAACTTAGTCAAATAAAACCCTTATCTAACAGATCCCTTTAACTGCTCTTTCAACTCTGCTGGTGCCATCCTATAAGGAGAAAAAGAGATAGGACAAGTATCTGGAATGATGTCTTACCAAAGTCTATTTCTCTCTCAGGAGGAATTCCGGGTAAATCATCAGGAAAAACTCCTGGAAACTCTCTTACTAAAGGGACTGACTAAAAATGAGGTATCTCAACACTAGAGTCATGAACTCGGACTAAGTGATAGACACAGCCCTTCGAAACTATCTTTCTCATCTTAAGGTATGAAATAAAGCGAAGGTACAACACCTAGGAACATGCATAAGGAAGTGTGAAAAGAATGGTGGAACTTGGCGTCTTTGGCGCTCTGCAAGGCGCGGAGCTCCAGCCCCAAAACTTCAGAGGGGGCCTGCTGGCGCTTTGAGAGGCGCGCCTCCCCAAGGGGGAAACTTCAGAATCCCTTTTGGGGTGCGATGGCAGGCGCGACGCGCCAACCTCCTTGCCTAGAAACTCGACTTTTCTCCCTTGTTTTGCCAACTCTAAACCACCCTAACTCCAAAGGTTTTCAGCCCCAACATTTAGGATTATCAATCTTCTCAGCATACAATAGAATACAACTCAAAAACCAACCGGAAACATGTCCCAAATCACAAGGGACTTCAACAACAAAATCAACAACATAACCAACAACTCCAAATAATACAACTAACAACTTCAACAACAAATCTAATCTTCTCTCAATAATAAAAGGAGCTTGGTGTGTAGGGGAAAGGATCAACCCACACTTATGAACTCACATACCTAGTAGGGATCACCCCCTACGATATCCATGACGGAAACTTGCTTGATCTCCTCTTTCTCCTCTTCTTCTCTTCTTCTTCTTCTCTTCTTCACTCAAAACCCTAATTCTCACTCTTTTAAAAATGGGACAAACTGATCTAAAATCAGTCCAACACTAAAATATAACCAAAGGAATTGCTTAAGGAAAAGACCAAAATGCCCTTAAAATTTCCGGCTAACTGCCCTGCCAACAGCCCAACTTCCAAAGGGCATAACTCACTCATACGAACTCGAAATCACGCAAACTTGGCGGCGTTGGAAATATCATTCCACGAACTTTGCAAAAATAACTGGAACTACACCTAAATCATCCTGATCTAGGAGTTATGACTGTTCAAAGTTGGCCAAAAACTCACTTTTTCCCACACTTAACCAAATTTTCCAGATTTTTAAATCTTTCCAAGAATAGTTAATTCCAATTCTAAGCCTCTTCATAGTTATTTAAAATTTTCGGATATTATAGTGTGTGTGTGTATATATATTTATATATATATTACCTTAAAAGCATGAACTCCTAAGTTGAATGTTAAATTACTATAATATCCCTAACTTAGGTTGTGACTTTTTCGATGAGTTGTGAATTTTTCAATAAGTTGTGACTTTTTTCAAAGGGATGTGATTTTTTGATGAGTTGTGACTTTTCTAAAGAGTTGTGAGGAAAATAACATAATTTGATGATATAATAATTATTTTTTTGGTTAATATACACATTAGTATGTAATGTTCCAATATATGAAATTAACATGATGTAGTCTAAAGTCATTTGTTTTTGTTAGCAATTTCTCTTGTGATGTAGATATATGCTTCTAAATATATTTTTCCAAAAATTAGAGAATTGTCACGATTTGTTTTTGATGCTCAAGACAAAAGAATGACTTTATTTATCAATGTTACTTATGTGATTTAGACTCCCACAAAGTTTGATTCAAAATAGTTATTACTATATAAACATTGCCCTTTTGTTTTACTTATTTACTATTTCTTAATATTTCAGTATTTTAGACGAAGAAAAGTTTTTATGACTTGTAATAACGTCAATTGAAGTTTGTATTAGTTTAATTTTTATTATTTATTTAATAGCTAATTTTACGAGATAAATATTTTCATTAATGCAAATATATATTTATATTTGGGTAGGTATTAGTAGTTAAATTAAAGTATTATATATGTCACAAATGTATTATCAAGTTAACAAGATCTTCTAACTTGAAAATATATTATTTTAAAATGTTTCGAGTTCAAATGTGAAAATATAAAATGTAGTTGTTCTCTTCACATGTTCATATGACATCTAAACAATTTAACGTAGAATACACATGCAAATGACATCTGGTTTGATGACAAGAAAAATACAAAACAAATAGTGTATATAAGGTAATATTAGTGAGATTAAGACTAATTACATGATTGAACCTAATCAAATTGAAATAAATATATACATAATCACTTTTAACTAATAAATTTTTTCATTGACCATCTTCATAGGTTTGCGTAAATAAGAGAAGCATGAACTCCTAACTTGAATGTTAAATTACTATAATATTTGTGACTTTTACGATAAGTTGTGACCTTTTTTCAAAGGGTTGTGATTTTTCGATGAGTTGTGACTTTTTCAAAGAGTTGTGACTTTTTCAATAAGTTGTGACTTTTCCAAAGAGTTGCGACTTTTCCAAAGAGATGTGACTTTTTCAAAGTGTTATGACTTTTCGGAAAGGTCACGATCTTTCAGCTAAGACACAAAAAACATTTATTCATACTACCCTTTGTTGGCTATAAATAGAGGGACTTCTTCTCATTTCCCAACCATAATTTTTTCTAATCTTCTACTCTTCTTCTTCTTGAATTTTAAAATTTCTTGTGTAATTTATTGTCGTTTGAGTGATTTTGAAGTTTAGCGGAATATGAGGTACCACTATTCTGATGAAGTAAGTCGTTCTATCCTAAGAGGGCATATTCCATAACCTCAAGTACTTGAGGAAAATAATATAATTTTGATGATATAATAATTATTTCTTTTCTTAATATACACATTCGTATGTAATGTTCCAATATATGAAGTTAAAATGATGTAGTCTAAAGTCATTTGTTTTTGTTAACAATTTCCCTTGTGATGTAGATATATGCTTCTAAATATCTTTTTCCAAAATTTAGAGAATTGTCACGATTTGTTTTTATGCTCACGACAAAAGAATGACTTTATTTATCAATATTACTTATGTGATTTAGACTCCCACGAAGTTTTCTTCAAAATAGTTATTACTATATAAACATTGACCTTTTGTTTTACTTATTTACTATTTCTAAATATTTCAGTATTTTAGATGAAGAAAAGTTCATAGGACTTGTAATAACGTCAATTGAAGTTTTTATTAGTTTAATTTTTATTATTTATTTAATAGCTAATTATATGAGATAAATATTTTCATTAATGCAAATATATATTTATGTTTGGGTAGGTGTTTGTATTTAAATTAAAGTATTATATATATCACAAATTTATTATCAAGTTAACGAGATCTTCTAACTTGGAAATATATTATTTTAAAATGTCCGAGTTTTTTTTTTTTTTTTAAAACTCACAACAAATGTGAAAATATGTGAATATATAAAATGTAGTTGTTCTCTTCAAATGTTCATATGACATCTAAACAATTTAACGTAGAATACACATGCAAAACACATCTGGTTAGATTACAAGAAAAATACAAAACAAATATTGTCTATAAGGTAATATTAGTGAGATAAGAGTAATTACATAATTGAACCTAATAAAATT
>JAJOOH010031257.1:0-10384 GCA_029582605.1 Solanum gracilifrons
ACATATTTTGGTGTATATGAAACTATCCGTCAATATATTTGTCCTACTTCATCTTCCTTAGTTTATTCATTGATATTTTGTAAGTTTCTGTTTTAAGAGTTTTCATTTTGGATAGTTGGTTAATTTGATATTGAGGTATGACTATTTTGAAGCCAATCTTTATAATCTGACTAGCAAGGTTTATTTTTTTACTTGTCCTAAAGTATGAACACCCTTGGCGAAAATCCTGGCTCCGCCACTGGTCCAAAACACCTTGTACTAAGAGGGTGATACAGCAGTCCTGGTTATTCTAGTTGTAGATCACCAAGGGTTGGGTGGAACAGATGGGGATATCTAGCAGGCCAATAATCGGGATGTACGGTGAGACCTGCATGCAATTCCTTGTGCATGCTTAAGCTGTAATTGAGTTTGCCTTTCCTCTTCCCTTTGAGCAAAATAGCCGCATACAATGGCTTTTGGCCAAACATAAATCCTGTGGAATGTCTAACAACATCAATATACTTAATAGGACCTTAACAAAAATCTTCTAACTATAAGAACTTGCAGGCCTTGACCCACGACCCCAACCTACTGGACGTGGGTCCATCTACGGCCAGTAGATGGCATCCGTAGGTGCTTGCCAAATTACAGTTTTTAGGGGCTGTTTTGAGGTCCTCCTCAAGGACCCCTTGGGTGGTCCTTGGGCGGGTCGTACCATGACGCCCTAATCCTTAAACCTCCATTCTAAGTACGGGAATCGTTTTTACAACCTTTAATCCTCATACTACACTCCAAACCTCTTACAAAAGGCTCTAGAACTCACTAGTTCAACTTGCTAGTTTTCGGGGTGTTACACTTCTATTACCAAATAAAATGAATAAAAAACTAACTTTTGATAAATTATTCTACAACAAAACATATTTATAATAACACTTGTATAGAAACTAATCTAGTGATGAGATAAGTTCAAATGGCCCAAGAAAGTGGTCATATGGGAAAGGGGATTTCAACTTTTAGCCACATATAACTATAATATATACCCGATACATGAAAAAATATATCAAGAAGGACTTCTACAGAGCTTCCTTAGGTTAGGATTCCAAGATCACCGTCATCCCACAAAAATGTAAACACAATCTCCTATTATAACCGCATTGTAGGATATCAATAAAGTAATTATTTTCGTATCAGCAAAAATAATCATCAAATCATTTGTGATACTGTCAAACAGATTCTCCTACTTTAGTGATGTAGACTACAATGGGAGAGTCAGCAAACTCAAAAACAATTACAAAGAAATTACAATGGGATACGGGTAATTCTACCAATTAAATTTGTTTCAGAAATTGAAGAAAGACAAAGAAAAAGCTGCTAGAGAAGAGAAAGGGAGACAGAACCAGGAGAAGGCTCACAGACTCATCAAAGTATCAGAAGAACCACCACCACCAGAACATGAACAAGAAGAACTTTATGAACTATCGCTAGAGAAAAAGCTATTGTAATGATGTTTTGGTTAGACTGAAAATGGATTGTTGATATTAAAGTGTAGACATGTGTTTGTGTTTGTTGTTGTGGATAGCAAGTAACTTATTATAAGGCTAGTCGACTAAGATGAACATCTATTTTGCTTTCTTTGTTTTAAATTTCAAAATAGGTTTGGATTCAAAACAAGAGAAATCTCGACAATCGATTAATTGTTTGAAATTTAAAACAATTAGATTCAAAGATTCAATCTTCATGAATATAGTAAGGATGAATCAGAAAATTAAAAAAAATATGGTACTTGGTCAAAATAATCGGAGAATTAAAAATTGACATTGAACAATCATCTGGCTTGTTTGGTTAAAAAAAAAACACTTTGGATTTCCTTCTTGTTTCTTTTTCTTTTTGAAATTCCAAGAAACATTTTTGAAATTCATTGGATTTGATAAACAAGGGGATCAAAGAAGAAGTAAAAAAAATAGCTTCATTAAAGATTAAAAAAAAAAGCAATAATAAACATAGAATCAACCATTAAAATCAAAAGAAAATTACAGATTAACAGTGGACATACCATGGATTTGGGTGACTTTTTTTACGAAAAGATAAGTGATTTTCCTTTTATATTTATATATACACTAATAAAATAAAATAAAATAAAACTAACTTTGCTCACTTATTTTCACAATAAACTCGGGAAATTTTTAGAAGAATGTTGAACATACGATTACTTTAAATTTCTTATTTGTATTTCTTTATTATTGAAAAGACTGATATGCACCTTGACTTTTAGATTTTCGTTCTTTCTTTTGCATTTGTCTTCTTGGATCATTTCGATTGCAACGATTCTCCGTACACACGGATTTACGTGTTATAACTTTAATTTACTATGACCTAGCAAGATTTTTTTTTTGTTTTTTCTTTTAACCTAGCACGATAAAGGGAAAATTACGCGGTTAAGCAAACATACACTACTTAATTACTCATCATAGCTATAGTTTTCTATCATTACCACTCGCGACTAACATTTACAATTAATTACATGGGTTGACTTCGAGTTTATATAATTAGCCACATTTGTAATATGTATAATTCGCAACTAACAATTCTTTGTTTAATTTGTATTTGTATACAATTGTTTGTATTTGTATATGGGGATGATTTCCTTTGGTTTTTCAGTTTTGTCATTATATACATTCAATCTTTTTGTGTATAACTTTTTAAAGTTTGTATAAACCTGTAGTTTTCGGATTTTGTATAATATAATTTTATATAATGTAATTTGTATAATATATTTTGTATAATTGTTTAAAGTTCACATGTTTATGTTTGTATCAATTCGTTATTTTGAGTTTTATTATATTTGTATAATTCTAGACTTTATATTACTCAATTATACAAAAACATGTGAATTATACAAACGTACCTGCGAATTATATAAATTATTGTCCTCTCTCACTCGCCTCTCTCCTCCCTCTCCCAATATCCCTCGCTAGAATATACAAATACATATGTATAATATACAATTATCTAACCGATATACATATATTATTCACCTCTCTCCCACTCTCCGCCCTCTCTCGCTCGCCTCTCTCCTCCCTCTCCCAGTCTCGCTCGTCACTCTCCTCCTTATAACATGTAGCTATGAATCGTAATTAGCAAACTATAGCTATGGATCATAATTAGACTATTTTTGAGTGGCTATATGCGAAAGTTCCTCCACGATAAAATGCTCTTTGAGGACATTACTTATAAATTGAAATTGTGATGTGTTTTTATTGGGTTTTTAAAAGTAAATAATAGATTAATTAGTAGATTTCATCTCACAAATAATATTTTACATCATAATCATAAATAAATAAATAAGTTTTAGAAAAACATTGAATATATAAAATTTAAAAAATATTAAATTTTGTACAGTATATAAAGATGTGAGCTGGTTTGTCCGGAAGATTAAGTGGAAAACTTCAGAATTTTGCATATAAGTGTGCATGATTTTAACATTTTATCAAGGGAAAAAGGATGGATTTACCCTCGAACTTTAATAAATGGTACGTCTATACCCTCCGTTATACTTTGCGTCCACATAAGCCCCTGCCGTCCAATTATAGGTACACACATGCCCCTCTCACTAACGGACCCCTCATTTTTTACACGTGTCTTAATCCTAATGAACTACCCGTTTGACCTTTTTTTTAACCCATAAACCAATTATCCATCACATAACCCAATATCCACCCAATTTCCTTTAAGATATATCCTAATTAAAAGACCCAAATCTAAAGGTCCCATTCCTATCACACAAAATTTGATGTTTGCAGGTTTAAAGTTGATGTTTGGGGTTATAACAAGTTGTTGATGTGCTTATCGAGGTTTGTTGTGATTGATGATATGAAATGTGTGTATGATGAGATGTTGAGTGATATGATTAAGCCTGATATTGGTTGATAGGAACGGGACCTTTAGATTTGGGTCTTTTAATTAGGATATATCTTAGAGGAAATTGGGTGGATATTGGGTTATGGGGCGGATAGTTGGTTTATGGGTTAAAAAAAAAGGTCAAACGGGTAGTTCATTAGGATTAAAACACATGTAAAAAATGAGGGATCCGTTAGTGAGAGGGGCATGTGTGTACCTGTAATTGGACGGCAGGGGCTTATGTGGACACAAAGTATAATGGAGGGTATAGACGTACCATTTATTAAAGTTCGGGGGTAAATTCATCCTTTTTCCCTTTTATCAATCATACTTATAAAATTTTAATATTTCTTTCGGTGATACGCAACACAAATTAGCATCACTCTCTTTTTATTGTGATACTTTCTCTCTTCTTGACACAATATTTGAAAAAGAATAAATTGAAACTCACTCTCTCTTAGTTTATTTTTACTTATCATTTAGAGACCGTTTGGATCGACTTAAAAAATTTAGTTTTTAAGTCAAAAAAAAAAAAATCAAGCCTCAATGACTTTTAAGTCAAAAAATAAAAAGTAGAAGGAAATATATTTTTGGTTTTTGATTTATTTTAAGTTTTTTTAAACTTATTTTAAGTCTTATTTAACCTTGTCGAACACTGCCTAATTTTTTTATGTCATTTTTTAATTATTTTTAATTATTTTTTATTTTTGCCAAACACTCTCGCATTATATATACAGTTTTCTCTCGCTTTATACAAATACAAACACAATTTATACATTTGTGTTTGTATAAAGTGAGAGAGGCGAAGGAGAGTAGCGAACGAGATACTCTAGGGAGAGAGACGAATGAAAAGATATGTATATATACAGTTTTCTCTCTCTTTATACAAACACAAACCTAATTTATACATTTGTGTTTGTATAAAACGAGAGGCGATAGAGACTGCCGAGCGAGATCGGGAGAGTGGCGAGTGAGAAATTTGGGGAGAGAGGCAAATGGCAAAGTATTTGTTATGGATTAGAATTAAATGAAACTATGGTTATAGTATTTAATTTTAATTAATAGTTTATTATTTTATACAATTTTCTCTTCATTTATTGGGGTATAATATTCACAAATTAGTCCCTATATTTCATATTAATTATACATTTATCCTTGTAGTTTCACCTCAAATCCGGAGGGACAATAACTAAGCAATATTTTAATTTTTAACAAAAGACTACAGCATTATTGAATTTACAAACCAATAATTCGATTTATTTTTATATAATAAAAAAAATTAAATTTGTTATTATTATATATTATACTTCTTTCGTCTATCTTAATTTATGTAATGTTATTAAATATAGACTAGTATATTTGTCCGTGCATAGCACGGATTAATTTTGTTTTTAAACAAAAGACCGGAGAAAGATAACAAAAATAAGTATACATGAACCAAGTGTGACATATTACAAAATTTATATTCTCATTTCTTTGACTTCCTTCTTTTTAATAACAAGATATGTTTTATTATAAAAAAATAAAATAATAAGTAATAAAATATGTACAACTTATGTTAATACATTTTCCTTAAAGATATTCACTTCAATAATGCTTTAAGGAAGGGAAAAAAACATAATACGAAGTATTTCTCTTTCAGTATCAAGTTATTTTGTTCAGATTCTTCAAAAATATCAAAGGAGTATGTATTTGGAATTGAATCCCTCAAAAGTAATGCATTTTTTGGAGGATTCAACACGATGCGTCAACATTTTTTAAAAGTTCCGACAACACAGATAATAAATATTGATTGTTACGTTAGAAAAGGACCAAACCTAACATTGGAACTAGAATTTAGGGCCAACAACAACATATAAACATTATAAGAGAGACGTATATAATACGTATTATTCTACCATATGGTTCCTGAATGTTTGATTGGCGGTATAATTTATACTGTCAAACAAGCATGGTATAAATGTGATACCAAATTTAATTTTGGATATACCATCTTATTTTGCGTAGCGATACTAATTGCCCTGAAAATTATATACAGTTGGGGAATAAGAATACATATTTATCATTTTAATGATTGACAAAGTGTTTTGATGATTAACAAAATAGACTAACAGAATGAAAAGCAAACAAAAATTCACACCACATTCAACCTCAACTTCTTGTCAATCATGGTATGTTGCTAGTTGTTGCTACTCGTCTTTTTTTTAATATATAGTTTTTTCTAGAAATTCTTTAATAAAGAATATAGAAACTACGAGAGATGGTATAAATTAAACCGATATGCAAACTGAATTATCTCAAGATTATTGTCCTGAATATTTGATTGGCGATATAATTTATACTGCCAAACAAACATGGTATAAACATGATAACAAATTTAATTTTTGATGTATTACCACCTTATTGCACGTAGCAATATCAAACGAGATCATAAATTATCAAGTTTAAACTGTCCTGAAAATTATATATTGTTGAGGTATAAGAGTACATATTTATTGTTTTAATGATTGATAAAGTGTTTTAATGATTAACAAAAATAAACTAAGAGAATGAAAAGCAAATAAATATTCACGCCACATTCAACCTCACCTTCTTGTCAATCATTCTATGTTGCTATTTGTTGTTCCTCATCTTTTTTTTAATATATAGTTTTTTCTAGAAATTCTTTAATAAAGAATATATATATATAGTTGAAACTAATTAGAGAGACTTTATAATTCAAACTTATATATGTCCTTTGCACGTAATTAATAGTACAAAATAAAATTATTAACTCATCCAACATAGATAAATTGTCATTTTCCATTTGCAAAATGGGAAATTTAAAAACAAACATTAAAATTAAAAAAAAAATCAAGAACTTAATTTAATAGTTGTTTTGATTTTTCTCATCATTAGTCTCCAAATTATCATCATCATTAATATTAGGTTCATCACACATGGGAGTTGTGTAGTAGAAAGGGCTAAGCACATATTTGAGCAAGTCCCGGTACACCACCGTCGGACGGTGGAGCTTTACACCGGATTTTCCTCCGGCGAAGTCGGTGGCAATATTGCAAACAGGGTCAGGTGAAGAAACCAATCTCACAAAGCAATTTTGTGGCTTAATTGTTTTGCCATGACAAGTTTGGTTAACAATTAAGTCGAAAATTCCAACTTCATCTGTGAGGTCACTTCCGTAATACATCACTCTTCTTCTCTCATCCAGACACGTCAGAGATACTATGCTACCTGCACAAGATTCGATGCAAGTTACAAAATGAATGTGATTTTATATGTTAAGTGTGAAGATGGGTCAAAATGGGTTGAATTTATAAATAAGTTATTGTATGTTGTTGCTCAAGCATTTAGGGGTCTTGATATACATATATTATACATTTGCCGACAATTTTTTGAGTGAACAACTATTTATATTAATTTTTCAAAGTTTAATATAATATGTAAAAATAAGTTAACCAATGAGTCATAATATAATTCACACAACTCTAATGTTGTGCACTTTAACTCATCTCCCTAGCATAATTTGATATTTTCAATCCGCCTCACATAGATAGTATTTAATTTCATATTGTTCGTCCGCCTCACATAGATAGTGTTAAGAAAATCACGTAGATAGAGTTAAATATACATTTATGATTTATGAACCTATTCTTTGAATTAATTCAAAACTCGTAACGTCTAAATTCTGAATTTATCACGATAAATTACATACCTTTGATGGGTTTCGCACCATCAACCCATTCATTCCATCCTTGAGTACAATCTTGGCAAAGAACTTTGCCAGCAATATGCATAACATCCATTACATCTGAGGCTTCAATGAAATTAGAAAACACCAAAATCAATGAAACTATGAAAACAACCTTCATTTTCATTATTCTCACTTAATTTCTCTAAAGAATATTTGCTCAAAGATAAAAGATAACATGTATGTTTATGAATTTATAAATATATATAGTGGTATTTACTTAATTTTTAAAAGAATTTTTTAATAAGAGTTATATATGTCATGGAAGGTCACTACTTATGACGTGCAAACCATAATTTTGCATTACACCTAAACGCTTCTTTATATGTGAATGGCGTATTAATTTAATATTTTGGTATTTCAATTTATGTGATATTAATTTTTTATTAGTATATTTCAACAAAAATAGTTATAATATATTTTTATATTTGAAAATAATTTAATTTAATTTAATTTTTATTTTATTTTTAATGAATGTTTTTTAAGTCATACAAATATTATGTCATGTAATCAAAGGGGAGCTAGCTAGAGTGTAGGTTACGAGTTCAGTTGAATGGCTTAGCTTTGAAAGGTTTAAACTTTGCATTCGTCTTAAAAAGTTCATTATTGATATGTTTAACTTATTAATTTAGAACTTAATAACTTAAAATGATGAAAATCTCGATTGAACCCATAATCTTCACTCATGACTACTCCGCCTATGATCATCACTTCGCTTGTTGATTAACTCGTTTAATTTATATAGCGTTTAAGATCCCACAAGTTTTAAGAGATAAGTTTTTAATTTTAAAACTTTGTATCGTTTAATTATATTACATAAATTGAAATAAAAGAAACAGCTAACAACATAAATTATTGCTGATTCTAGAGGTATATTAAAAGAATGACTCTTAGATATTTGGTAATTTTTTTATCCCACAGATAATTTTAATTAATTTGATTATAATTTGGATTATCAAAAAAAATAAAAGTAATTAAACTCACACAAAAGAATAAACATGAGTGACTCTCACGATCTAAGTCAACCGTCTTTTATTCTAGTTTGGATTCTAAAATTTAGACAAAATAATTTTACCTAAAACTTCGGACGAAGCTAAAATTTTAGTTATGAATTTAGATGAATCTTAAAAATTAAAATGTTTATTTAATATGTATATTATTAATTTAGGATTTGAGATCTTATAAAGACAAAAATTCCGACCGCATAAATTTAAATTTTTTGTCTATGCTTCCCAACTAATATTTGGGGGGAATTTGGCAAATAATGTTTGTCCATAGAATTTGTCATTATTAGGCAAATATTTTTGGCAAATATCCCAAATTTTCAAATACTAGTTTTTTCTAGTATTTGGGCCAAATCTCATTATTTAGGATTTTTGAAAATGGAAATTTTACACCAAACTTTTATCTTTTATAAAAACACCCTCTATGGTAGTTGTTTGCGTTGTATTACATAATTTTTACGTGAACACCAAAGTAGTGATGAAATATTTAGTGAATATGAAAATGATGATATGGTTGTTGATGAAAATGATGAACAATCCGCTCAGGGTAACAAAGTTATATGCTTTGTCTACTTCACGATGTATGGAATGATGCTTGTTGCACTCACTCCAAACTACCACATTGTTCTAGTGTCATTGCACTACTTGTTATTTGTTGCAACGGAGATCTAATTAACTTGTAATACAAACTTATGGTTAATTTTGAAGTTTTTAAAACTTATGGGTATAAATCATATTTTTTTCTAAAAAGTGAAATATATTTCTCAAATACTATGGCCAAACACATGGTGAAATTTCACCCAAATAATATTTGTCAAGAATATTTGGAAATCTATGGCTAAACGTTAGCTTAGAATGTTCATATCTTATAAGTGAGCATTACTTTCTCCGTTTAATTTTATGTATCATACTTTTTTTAGTTTATTTCAAGAAGAATGTTATACTTTTTATTAAAAAATAATTTACCAAGTTTAAATTAAAAAAATCAAATTTGTTCCAAAATACTTAATGTTTTAGATTTCAATTAGTCATTTATAACTTTCCTTTTTTTTTTTTTTCAAATTTAACATTGTTGATCGCTGATGGTTAATTAAGTGAGACATTAAAGAAAATAAAATGATAATTTACTTAAATACCCTTATAATAAACACGATTTATCTCAAGAAAAAGGGAATGAAGTTTTAAAATTAGGCAAAGTACTGTGGGACAACAAACAAAAGCAAAAAGGAAATATGTCTCAATATATTAATTAAATACAATTCATAAGGTGCAATGTGAAGTCATAATAATTTGCAAATCTTTCCTTGATTTATTATCAATAATTATTTTGATTGTTCACAATCGATATCTATTTCAGTTATCGATTAACATGAATTCGCGCTAAGAAATTTTACTTTAAAGATAAAATGTTTCCTATCAAAAATGATTTCGTATTCAGAATTCAAATCAAAGGCCTCTTATTCTCTTATTAAGATGATTTGATGGAGATTTATTATTTATATTATGAGTACAAGAAACTCTTTTTCACCTTGATTTATGATAATTATTATGCAAAATTGTGGGACAAGAAAGCACTTTTTTCAACCATTGGAATGTACTTCACATGAAGAAATTAGAAAGTGGACCATGGTCCATGGTTTTCAAAAAGTGTATTTGATTAATCGAATAAAGTCTGTTTTTGGAAACAGTTAATTAATTATCAGTTAACAAAAAAAAAAAAGGCCCAACTAAAAAAAAAAAAAAAAAAAACCTCAAT
>JAJOOH010031258.1:0-14503 GCA_029582605.1 Solanum gracilifrons
CAACCTAGAGTAGAGGGAAACCAAATCCAAATCTAAGCATTAGCCTAAGACGACTTAATACCCAAGGCGTATTAAGTCCATTAGTGAAACCGCCAAAAACATGTTCAAGGTCCACGACCTAACGACATATCATATTATTTGACATTTGAAAGATGTATGTGTGGAAGCCTGATTGTTGCCTATTTGGGGGAGGGAGTCTTAACCGTGCTTTGTTTTGTAGGTATGGATCGACTTATCAAATTCGACATGGTAGTGGAAGCCCCGTTTCTACTCAAGATGTCGTACAACGACCTTACTGTGGTTCACAAAAGGGCCCTCAACAAATATATAGGAGCCCTAACAGAACTCATCAGCATAGTTGGGTGGCCCGAACTGATTGAAGTCCTCAAAGGCTGTTGGGACAACGAGAAAATGGTGTTCAGATTTGGAACCATGGAGATCACCCCAACAATCGAGGAAATTCGGGACGGAAGAGACACAGTCGTTACAGGGCTCGAAGAAAGAGTGAGAAAACGAGAAAACATCTTAATCCCCAACAAGCCTACCATCGAGGATATTGTAAACTGGCTCGGGTTAAGAAAGGATTGCGCCTACTGGGTCGAGGGTTCTAGCATTTCTTTTATGGATCACTATGTCAGATTCGGGCATGCGAGCTTCTATACGAATTACAACCAAGAATTCAGGGTCACTTTCAGAGAATGGGACGAGATCAGACCTTTGACATTTACTATCGCACTATTAGGCACCATGATTTTCCCACACGGCCCAAGCCTCGGTATCAACACCCAGGTGATAATGCTTGCACACACTCTATTCCACGGATATATGAACCAAGGCCAAGTAAAGTATTATCCTATCGCACATGCCATTCTTTTCGACATGTACCGTGCATTGGGAAAATGCAAGGAAGGGCATCGTTACTTTCAGGGTTGCAACTTTCTCCTCCAATGGTGGATAATGAGTCACTTGGTGAAGAGACACGGAACTCAAGAACTCCATTCCCTCGATGAGCATAATTCCCTTAAGAGTTTGAATGACATGTTGTTCTGGGCAGATTTAGAAAATAGGAGAACTAGAGGAAGATGGGCTCAGATTTTCTTCGAGTTGAGAGAAGAAAATATCTAGTGGATGTTCGACCGGTTCATCTCGAAAGATGTCAAAGTACGGGGTGACAGACAACTTGTGCTTCTTCTGCTAGGTATTCGAGGTATTCGCCCATATGCACCCATCCGGGTCCTGAGACAGTTCGGAAGAAGACAGACTACACCCCCAGAAGCATACTACCGTATCTATGTGTTCGACACGGGGATGATAGAGTGCATGAGGCTTCAGAGATGTTGAAAGAATGGAAAAGAGCGGTGCGAATGAAAGAAGGCACCATCGCCGCGGACCGATTCAATGATGGGTATGATGAAACCTACAAAGCTTAGTTGAAGGGAAATATACAAGGTATCTCTTTCTCAGTTTCGAACATTTACCGCAGTATAGAGGACAACGAGTCCAAAGCTTTGATAGAACTAAGAGAGGGAAGAAGAGAAGCCCAGGAAATGCACAAGGAATTTCTCCGAAGGCAAGAGGAGGATAAGTACTCCTTCGAGAGCGTAACTCAAGAATTAGAAAGCTTGAGAAGCGATTTGGGAGAGCTTAACTTATGGATTGGAGATAAGAAAAACGGAATGTGTCTCGAGGACTGGGAAGAGAAAGACCGTCGGAGCGAAGGATACTTGCTAATGATTCAATACAGGCTTCAAAATCTCATGGCACTGAACAAGAGGAGAAGATCAGAGGCGGGGCCATCGGGAGTGTCTTAGAGGATTTCGCCCCTGCGTGGGTTTTTTCTACATGTACTTAATATTATTTACCCATGCGTGGGCTTGCCTTTTTTGTATTTTGATACTCTTTTCAAATGACCCCTGCGTGGGCCTTTCCTTTGTGTTTTTTCGTTTATTTCATACTTCCCCTACTTATTTTCGCTTCTTGAACATCATTTTATATGCGAAATTTGCTTTAGGGGTAACAAAATGGTTCAATTCTACACATATATCTTTCAAATACGCTAGGCCTACCCTTGGTACAAAAGGGCCTCCTACTTGTTTAGGACACGCGATATATGTTTTTGTGCTTTAAACTGTTTATGTGGTATTGTTGCTTCGAATGAGGACATTTTAGCCCACTCCTTTTCGAAAATTTTCTGAAAATTTCCCCAATACCAAATACAAGTCACTACCAAATGTCCGACCAAAATTCCATGAGTCTTAAGTTTCTCAGCCAGAAATAAAATCCTACTACCAAATTCTAAAATTTTACTCTATCATTTCAAAAAAGGTGAAATTGCTTATAAGATGGAAAAGGGCAAGGGTATCGACAGAGAGCTAACCGAGGAGGATTTGATGATGGAATTGCAGCGGCTCATGCAAGAGATCCATGAAACCAGAGAGAGGAGAATAGAAGTAGAGTTTGCCACCGCAGTCGCACGAGCATCAAATGCGGCACTGGACGCGGAATTGGCAGCAAAAATGACAAAATGCGATGTTATAAGTAAAAAGACAGTTGTTATGCGGAAGGAACATGACGTCTTCAAGAATGATATAACTATGAGAGTTCAAAAGATACGCGGGAAATGTTCTTTCTTCAATTAAGAAGACACTCACCCTGGAGCTACTGAAAAAGATGTCGATGAGGAAATCATCTATATGCCTCCCTTCCTGGGACGTTTGAAAGGAGGAGACAAAAATATCACTCTCCCGGCTTATGAGAGGACACATAGCGTGGGGGAAAGAGTTATGTCGTGTGCTCTCATTTACGAGCACCTTAAGGCGTCAGGTATGCTGAAGCCTCTCGAAGGAACCACTTCTGGGTTTGGGCATGAAAGCTCTCAAAAGACATGTGCCTACCACCCGAACCAAAAAGGACACACTATAGAAGAATGTGTGGAGCTTAAGGCAGCAATCCGCAACCTGATCAACGTTGGGGAGATCCAGTATATGTTATGGTAGGGACACCGTCCTTACCTGTGACCAACAGGAGCCTAGTATGTCGGTCACTAAGCACACTATGTTTTATTGTCACTACTTCACGCCTTTCAAGAAAACATTGTTGGATATCTACAGTCAGTTGGTTCAAAAAGGGGTCTTGGCCTCTATCAGAAAGGATGACGAAGCAATCGATCCCGTTGGAAGTGAAATCTGGAAACCCTGTCCTTATCATAACGCCATAGATCACAACATTGGAAGGTGCCTCGGGTTTCGCTATGACATGGAATCCCTCATCAACATGGGAAAGATTCAAGTTGAGTTTGCCCCCCGTGACTAATGCAGTAGTCAAAAGAAGAAGCTTTGATGAAGGCATCACCTATCTTTTGGGAGCTTTTATTACATGTTTTCCTTTCACTTTCCTTGTAATCAATCAAATGAAT
Organism: Solanum gracilifrons; assembly: GCA_029582605.1. Taxonomy (NCBI): domain Eukaryota; kingdom Viridiplantae; phylum Streptophyta; class Magnoliopsida; order Solanales; family Solanaceae; genus Solanum; species Solanum gracilifrons. The sequence continues at coordinate 3,416 of JAJOOH010031258.1, forward strand.
GAACGAAAATGAAAATTTCCTTTTTATTCGAACTACGTAGGGCCTGAATTCTCCTTGGGAGATACGTAGGCAGCCTTTCAAGGCCCGGCCCCTATCTTTTTCAAATTTTCCCCCTCTTTCATTCTACAAGGAAACATTGAGTTCAGATCAACATATGCCAGAATATACAGCAAGAAGACCTTAGCTCAACGCGATTTAGACTTTTTGAGTCACTAGCCCCAAAATCACACGAGCAAATTCATGCTTGTTCAAAAGTCAGTCCCCATTATTCGTGGGTTAACATGTTCTCAGACAAAGCAACTTTTATGTATTTATCTGCTTTTTATGTGATATCTTGCATTTTTCATCCAAAACTAATACTAACGAATTTGCCTTTGAGTTGTTTTTCTCTACAGGTAGTTAGAACTGATCTGTGTTGATACACTGACCGATCATCCTTATTTCACTAGATCTCAAGGTCCTACAGATTTCTTCCCCAGTCAAAGTTCACAAAAGGGAAAAGCAGCAATGGGTGATAACAACGAAGAAACCGGTCTTACTAATGTTGTAGTGGCTCAGCCCGTCCTTGCCGATCAGAATGAACTGATCCTGCAGTTGATGCAAAAAATTGCTGAGATGAGGGTCGAGATGCATAGAAAACAAGATTTGCCTCCTCCGATTTTTTCTGTCAACACTCAACCAGATGGGAGACCTCCAGCTCAAATTCCCCCTCCTAACGTGAAACAAGCTCAGAACCCGCCTTCAAGTCATGCTCGTAATCCCTCCATCATTGACCTTACCACCCAAAACCCCTATTACACCTCAGACTCTCATCAAACACCACCCCCTCCTCAAAATACCAATCTCCAAGCACCACTCCCTTCCCCCAATGCAAACCACCAAACTGGCTTACCCTCTCAAAGCCAAAATGTTAACCACCCGCACATTTCCCTCCATCACCAAAATCAACATACCAACCCCCAGACTTTCCCTCAAAATTACCAAGTCACTCAAAATGCCCAAAGTCCATCCATTACTCCACCCCTACCTCAGAAAGCCACTTTCCAAATCCCAGTCCCCAATGAGCCTTACGCCAATAGTTCTGAGTTCGACCACTATGAGGAAAGAGAGAAAGAGTGGAGGTCAAAGGAAGAGACCGTCAAGATAGATATGAAGGAGAAAATTAGAAAAGCCATGAAGAAGTTGAACTGCATTCCTGAGGTCGCCGGTTTGAGTTACGAATACATGTGCATTCATCCGAATTTGGACCTCCTGGAAGGGTTCAAGGCGCCAAAATTCAACATCTTCGGAGGGATGGGGAACCCTTTAGCACACTTGAGGGCCTACTGTGACCAACTCGTGGGAGTTGGGAGAGACGAAGCTTTGTTAATGCGGATTTTTAGCCGAAGTTTGAGCGAAGAGGCTCTGGAATGGTTTACGTCTCATGAAACGAGACAGTGGTCTAGCTGGAACACTCTGGCTAAGGACTTCATCGAACGATTCACCCACAATGTGGAGATCGTTCTTGATCGTTACTCCTTAGAGAAGATGAAGCAGAAGCCAACCGAAAGTTACAGAGAATTCGCATATAGATGGCGAAAGGAAGCAGCTACAGTTAGACCTCCTATGTCAGAAAAGGAAATTGTCGAAGTGTTTGTGCGTATGCAAGAGCCCTAATATTACGACAGAATCATGTTGCTCGTTGGAGTAAAATTTGCTGAGATAGTCAAAGTAGGTGAGACTATCTAAGATAGATTGAGAACCGGGAAGATTGCCCGTGTTGCTGCCTCTCTCGGATCCTCAGGCTTGTTGAAGAAGAAAAGAGAGGATGTGTCATCTATCTCTTATGAAGGGAAGAAGACCCCAAAGAAATCATCATCATACCAAGGTCGTTCTCGACCTTCACAGAGTTCGTACCCGGCTTGCTATGCCCAGGCTGATTACCAGAATACCTCTCCCACCAGTTACCAAAATACCCCTCTTCCCAGCTATCAAAATACTCTTTCTCCTAGCTACCAAATGTCCCCTACTATCTACCAAACTCCACCTCCAGTTTACCAAACCCCATCTCATCACTATCGAAATGTCGCCCCCAACTGTGCCAATATTCAGACAAATTACCAAACGCCTCCCCCAATGTACCAAACCCCAGCTTCACTTTACCAAAATACCCCCTTGAACTACCAAGCTCCACAACCAAACTATCAAACCAACTCATACCCCAGATATCAATCCCCACGTCCTAACACTCTAAATTATCGTCAAATTCCTCCTCCTCAACAAGGCAATTACGATCCCCCCCGTCCTAGATTTGAGAATAGGCCTGCTAGAATTTTCACTCCGCTTATTGAAAGCCGAACAAAGTTGTTCGAGCGATGACTGCGGTAGGATATATTCATCCAGTGGGATCCAAGCCGGTTGACACTAGCTCAAAGTTTTACAGACCTGATCAGAGGTGCGCGTATCACTCCAACAATGTTGGACATAATGCTGAGGACTGTATTAACCTGAAGCATAAGATCCACGACCTGATTGACCAGAATGTGGTCTCTCTTCAGACAGTCGCGCCCAATGTCAATAGTAATCCTTTGCCAAATCATGGAGGCGTCACTATCAATATGATAGAGACAGATGATGATTGGTGCGTGACAAAGGCAATAGTTTCGGTTGCTCCTGATAAACTGAAAAAGTCTGTAGCTTCGTTGAGCATCAGAGAGAAGAAAGAGTTTGTGATTTTGACTCCCGAGAAAGTTGTTGCCTTGGTGCCGAGAGAAACTCTTATCCGACCAAAATTTGTGATTGAAACGGCTGTTACTCAAGGTATGACCAGATCTGGCAGGTGCTACACACCGGAAGAATTGGCCCAAGGGGGGCAGAAAAAGGATCAGACTAAAAGACTGATTAGTGAAGTTGAAGCCGAAGAGTTCTAGAGAAAAATGCAGCCAAAAGATTATTCAATTGTAAAGCATTTGGATAAGACACCAACTCAGATTTCTGTATGGGCTTTGTTGATGAGTTCACAACTGCATAGGCAAGCGTTGATGAAGGCTCTGGATGATACTTATGTGCACATAGGTACCAACAGTGACAATTTAGCAGCCATGATAAACCAGGTCATTCGAGGACACCGAATTAGTTTTTGTGACAAAGATCTGCCCTTTGAAGGCAGGATGCACAACAAAGCTTTTCACGTCACCACTATGTGTCGAGACAAGATAATAAATCGCATCTTGGTTGATGACGGATCCGGTCTTAATAATTTCCCACTTTCGACTCTGATGCAGCTAAAATTTGATTTGGGAAAGCTTCACCAGAACAAAGTCAATGTGAGGGCTTTTGATGGAGTGCAAAGATACACATTGGGTGCGGTGAACTTGGATATTCAGGTGGGTCCTGCGGAATTCAACGTCGAGTTCCAGGTGTTGGATATCAACACCAGTTACAACTTGCTTCTGGTAAGACCATTCATTCATATGGATGGGGTTGTACCGTCTACCTTCACCAACTAATGAAGTTTGTTTGGAAAGACCAGGAATTGGTCATTTATGGTGAAGGGAGTCATTCCAATGGGTATGCACCGATCATTGATGATGTCTCTCGAGGTTGTGACTTCTACACGGTGGAACGGGTAAATGCCATCGGTGATGACTTGGCTCCACAGCCTTCTATGTCAACCGTGTACAAGATGATTGCTACCATCATGCTCCAGAATGGTTTCGAACTAGGTTTTGGGTTGGGGAAGCATTTGCAAGGAATTGTCGAGCATGTCCAAATTCCTGCCAAAGGAGCAAAGTTTGGTTTGGGGTATGTCCCCATAGATACTGACGAAGCAGAGATGAAGAACAAAAGTGTTGATCAAGCATTGGCTAGGCCAATTCCTCATCTATACCAATCATTCTCGGTGCGGGAGCACGCCAACGATGATGGTCTCGGGGAAGGAATCTGGGGCCTTTTTGAGGAGATTGATGCGGTCATAGAGGAAGAGACTGGGACATCAGGCATCCGTGATGCAGAACCTGAGGAGCGACTGCAGAACTGGACCTTCACACCACTCCTGATTTCTCGCTTATCCGGGTAGAAAAGACATATGTCTTTGTTTGTTTTAAAATCGATGGTAGTCCGAAAGAGGCCCGAGACCCACCCTTTATGCAATTGTTATTTGTTTGAAGCTTTTAAATTCCCTTGTGATGTTTAAAAAGGCAAAATGGCCCTCGGCCATGGCCAAAGTTTGTGCTTGTCTTTCAATTTAAATAAAAAGCCTCTTTTATCAAAATTTGTTTGTTTACTTATATGTTTATATTTTACTTTCCTGACTTTGTTTGTTTATGATTTCAGTAATATTAATTTAAAATCTGCCAATGTCATGTCATGTCATGAACCGAGTGAACAAAATGGAGCAGGTGATGATGAGTATGAGGAATATGAAGAAGAAAATAATATAAGAGGACTCCAGATTTAGGTCTTCTCAGATGCGTTGATGTTAATGAAGCTGCAAAGCTTCTGGAACAGATACATGCCGAAGTTTGTGGTACTCACATGAATGGGCTCACTTTGGCGAGGAAGATCCTTCGAGCCGGCTACTTTTGGATGACTATGGAGCATGATTGTTTCAAGTTTGTGCAGAAATGCCACAAATGTCAAGTGCATGGTGATTTGATTCGAGTGCCACCTCACGAACTCAATGTTAAGAGTTCACATTGGCCGTTCGTAGCTTGGTGCATGGATGTCATTGGTCCAATAGAGTCTGCCGCCTCCAATGGACACTTATTTATTTTGGTTGCCATTGACTACTTTACCAAGTTGGTGGAAGCAGCTTCACATAAGTCGGTGATCAAGAAGGTTGTAGCTGATTTTTTTCGCAACAATTTGATATGTAGGTTTGGAGTGCCAGAATCCATCATTACTGATAATGGAGCGAATCTCAACAGTCACTTGATGAGAGAGATATGTGAACGATTCAAGATTACTCATCGGAACTCAACTGCCTATCGTCCCCAAATGAATTGAGCCGTAGAAGCCGCCAACAAGAACACAAAGAAGATCTTGAGGAAAATGATTGATAATCGCAGAGGTTGGCATGAGATGTTGTCGTATGCTTTGTTGGGTTACCGAACGACCGTCAGAACATCAGTTGGAGCTACTCCATATTTGCTAGTATATGGAACAGAAGCAGTTATACCTGTAGAATTTGAAATACCTTCATTGAGAATCATCCAAGAAGCTGAATTGAACGATACTAAATGGGTTCGCAAGCGGATTGATCAGTTAGCATTGATTGCTTAGAAGAGAATGGTTGTTGTTTGTCATGGACAATTGTATCGATAGAGAATGATTCGCGCTTTCCACAAAAAGGTAAGAGCCAGGATATTCAAAATTGGTCAATTAGTTCTCAAACGCATTTTCCCTCATCAGGATGATTACAAAGGGAAATTTGCATCAAATTGGCAAGGACTCTACATGGTTCGCAAAGTATTATCTGGAGGTGCTTTGGTCCTGTCAGAGATGGATAGCACCGAATGGCCGAAACCGATCAACTCAGATGCTGTCAAGAGATACTATGTGTGAAGCTTCAGTTTGTATTTTTTATTATTTCCTTGTAATCGTTCTATCTGCTTGTAATCACTTTGTTTAACATTTTATCCCTTTTGTAATGAACTACGTCTTACCTGAATTCTCAAAATGGAGATATGTAGGCGGCCTATGTCGGCCTCGGTCACTCATTTATCCCCTTTTAAATATTTATTTGTATTTGAACTACGTTCGACCTGAGTAGTTCAACCTGAATTATTAAGAATAAGATACGTATATGGCCTATGTCGGCCTCGGTCGGTTTCTTTGTAAAATTCTTATTTTTGTTAGTCCTCGAGAGGGGAACTACGTTTGACCTGATTCCTGCCCCAATAGGATACGTAGGCGCCACAAGGGTTCGGTCATATTTCCCGTATGATTTTCATTTTTTTTTCTCTTTACGGTAGAAACTAGGACAGAATTTTTTAGAGGGACTCAAAAATTCTTAAGAAGAAGATCTTTTCAACAAACCAAGACTGTAGTTACTTTGAGATTTGCAACTGGGACAGAATTTTTGAGATGATCTCAAAAATTTCGTGATTTGCTCACCAACGATTAAAGATAAACCAAGTCAATTAACTGGGACAAAAATTCTAAAGATGACCTCAAAATTTCAACAAGGTTCATCGACAGTCTAGAGCAACTTTGAATACTTCCCAGCAAGTGATCACATGGAGCTTGGTGCATCAACCTCAAAGAGATTCACTAAGTTTGACGTGACATGGCACTTGGCAGTGACCTTTTCCAAACATTACTTTTGAAAATCTATTTTCCTTAAAAAATAAAAAATAAACTTTTCTTTCATGTTTCAATTATTTTTGCATAAAAATATTTTGTCTTATCTATCAAGAAGCGGGAGATCGGAGAAATCAACCGGAGAAAGCAAGACAAAGAGAAGACAACCGAAGAGATCGACACAGATCAGTTCGTCTTTAAGCTAACAATTTTTCTGTGGATGCAGGGCCATAAGCTCACCCCAGGATCAGCATCTTCCTTCATTCAATAAATATGGAGAAGTTGAAAAGGCGAAGTGCTCCCCGAAATTGACAATTTTTCTGTAGATGCAGAAAAAGTTTTTTATGCTTCTCATACCAAAGAATTGGGAAAATGAGCACCATTATTTCATTCAAATTCTCGACAAGACGAGGTCCATAATGAATGTGCAATTATGTTTGGGGATGGAACAAAGGAAAACCTCGAAGAAAGAAATTTTATTGATTTTCCAGCAACTAAAGATATCTGGAAGACATTTATCTGCATTATATTATCAGATATGATAATATTTCTTACCCTGAAGGGTCATTTATACCATATTATCAAATGAGACGATATCACTACTCCGAGAGTCATTTTATTATATTATCAATTGAGACGATACCGTCACCCAGAAGGTACCAGGAAGATCACATGTGTTCTTTGGTGAAACATTATCTTCGTTTGGTACCGGGGATGGCATCATAGAAAGAGGAAGATTCATGCATAGCAAGAGAAAAAGTCATTCATAGCAAGAGAAAAAGTCATGCATAGCAAGAGGAAGAAATCATGCATTGCAAAAGAAAGAAATCATGCATTGCAAAAGGAAAAAGTCATGCAACGCGGGAAAAGATTCATGCATAGTAATAGAAGGATTCATGCATTGCAAGAAATGATTCATGCATCGTGAGAAAAGAGATTTGTGCATTGCAAGAGAAGATGCATGTATTGCAAGAAAAGATTCATGCATCACGAGAAAAGATTTATGCATAGCAAGAAGAAGAAACCATGCATAGCCAGAGGAAAGATTCATGCATCGCGAGAAAAGAGATTTGTGCATTGCAAGAAAAGATTCACGCATCGCGAGAAAAGAGATTTGTGCATTGCAAGAGAAGATTCATGCATTGCAAGAAAAGATTCATGCATTGCAAGAAAAGATTCATGCATCGCGAGAAAAGAGGTTCATACATTGCAAGAGAAGATTCATGCATCGCGGGGAAAAAGAATCATACATCGTGAGAAAAGAGATCCATGCATTGCAAGAGAAGACTCATGCATCGCGGGAAAAAGATTCATGCATTGCGGGAAAGGAATTCATACATCGCAAGAGAAGGATTCATGCATAGCAAAAGAAGGATTTACCCATCATAAGAGAATCAACATCAACTGCATCATTTTCCTTTGCAAAGACGACATCAAGTAAACTATCAACATATTACATCGGCCTATTTTATTACTTTGACATCAAAAAAAGAGTACATTAAATATTATATCGCAGGTATGAGATACAAGCTTTATTTGCTTTACATCAAACCAGAAGGAGTTGACATCAAATGTTCAAGGAGGGCAATTAAGTGTCAACATGGTAAAAGACACTATCCCTCCATTTGAATTGCATTTTTATGCTAATGAGTTTTATCTCAGCCTTTGTCGAGAGCATCCAAAAGGATGAATTCTCAAAACAAACCACAGGTGTGGACGACATCAATTAGGATGCAGCACAACGTGGAACTTTTTCTCAGCAGCGAACTGGGACATAGTTTAAAGAGGAGTGCAAAACTCTTAGGACGCAAGCAGAAGAACGACTTCCACCACAATCAAACCACACCCCTATCAAAAGGCATGCAGGTTTTTCTTAGATTTATCTGTTTCAGTTTCGCATTCGCGAAATTTCGATCTCTACCGAAAGTAGGTTTTCAAGCTGAGTGACAATGCACCAAGAGCTTTGGAAATTATATCCGTGTAAGTTCTTACTTAAAGGTGTGAAGTGCACCACATTCATGGCTAAGAGGTTACAAGCCTCTTTTTCATACTCGACTTATTCGTCACTCCTCCAGAACCAAAGGATATCTAGCATACTAGATTTCCTTTTCAACTGACTGAGTTGAACAACAAGCAGCCTGATTCCCTAAGTTGAGGGATATGTAGGCGGGATCAATGTAGAAAACTCAGTTGTATTCCAACATTCTTTCTTAAATCGTATTCCCGAGCATTCCAATCTCTTCATAATTCGGTATCGGGATAGCTTTTGACTTCTTTCAAAATCGTGCGTGAAAATTAAGCATATCGAACTATAAGTGGCATGAATTATCATATAGCCCAAGATATGTAGGAAACCCATTTCCGGGGTTCGGCCATAATTCCTAAAGTCCGCACCAAGAGCTCATCCCTAAAAGACGAAGATGTGGTCGGTCAAAATTGGATTTGTCAATTTCATTTGCCTCGAATTTTTTTCCAAGTCAAACGTGGGACAGTTGTTGACTTCCAATTTTTACCCTCCCCAATAGGAATTAATTCATGAGCTCCTTAAATTCCGAATGATTTGAAATAATTTGTTTGTACAAAATATTTATTTTTCTCTTAGATTACTTTCAAGTAATTTTAGCATCCTTATATTTCTTAAGTCACACACACATATATATATATATATATTATACAATTTTGTATATAATTATCGTATTTTATAAATATTTCGAAAATCATCTCAAAAAGATTTTATTTTAATTAAATCTTCAATTGAATTAATTGGGTTTAAAGTATATTCGTAATTTGGAGCCATTTAGTTTATTAACATAATTATTTTAGAAGCTTGTTTTAGTAATTTACTATAACTTAGGTTGTGATTATAATGTTAAATTATTTAGTCTATAATTAAGTTAATTAATTTATTTCGTTAAGATTAAGGAGCTCACTAATTAATTTTTATTGATTCGTCTCATTTAGTCTTTAGCCGAATTACCAACTAAATTCATTTCGATTAAAATGTTAATCCAATTAGGCTACGTTTGCAATTCATACTTGATTGCAAGACCAAGAAGTTGAGCTATTTATTTTCCTTATGTTAGCAGCCCCATTTCCCTTAATTCTTCAACAATAATATCCAGCCCATTAACAATACATACAACATATTAATTCCCAGCTGACCCTGACCCGACCCACTTTTCTAAATAATAAAAGAACCCAGCAGCTTCCTTACTCCTTTTTCACGACTACAACACAAAACCAAGAGCAGCAACATAGATGTCATCAAAATAGAGCAACAACGTACAACAACAGCAACCAACCCACCCCTACGCTTTCTTCCTCCTGCGTACAACCTAGAAAATTCAGCAAATCAAACAAAATCTAGCCAAAATCGCTGCAATAGCAGCAAAAAGGCACTCGCAGCAGGCACGCGACTGGTCCCCATTTCCTCTTTCGGAATGGGGTGGAATTCTTAGAAAAAGAGTGTCTAGCTTAAATGGTGAAAGGAATTTTGGGAGTTTGATTTTTGAATTAGGTGTTTTCTGTCCGGATTTCCCTCGTTTTCCCTCCATGCAATCTACCCTAATTTCCCTTCCATATATATTTTCTCATAGACTATTTAGGGGGGAGGCTTTTTTAAAAAATAAAAAGAGATTGTTTTTAGTTGGATTGGGATTTGAGCAAAAAAATACACACAAATAGTTTAAGTGAAAATAGCTAAAATACTTACTAAATACTTCAAGAAAACAGGGGAACGACCATTAGGAATGAAAATATAACAAAAATTGTTAGCTAGAGAGTTGTATTCAAACACTTATAAGCTTCAAATCGCAAAGATTCGGAATACAAATTTTGCTTAGTTCTCTTGTGCGTTCTTGCTTACGGGAGTTCATCGGAGTCTTTGTTTGTGGTTTGGAAGGTTCTCGAGTAGCTCGTCTTCCCAGTTCCGCTGCTTCGAGAAAGGTAATATCACTTCCCTCTTCGCATTTTGTTTAGATTTTAAGTGTTGTGTGATAAACCTGTTTCTGTAGAGTTTCCTTGGTTTCGTTTTGTTCTCTCTTGTTTTGGTTAAAATACTCATGGATAAGAGCCTGTTTTAGTTTGAATATGAGTGTTTAAGTTATTCTTGAATATTCTCGCTTATGTTCTTGGAATGGGTTGACCCATATTTTGCATCACCTTGCTTAAATGTTCTGTTAGGAAGTTATGTTCATTGAATGTTTGTTTCTTGTCGATTTGAGCGTTATAAAATTGATCACTGGTTGTAAGTCTCGACAGAGTTGAGGTCACTCTTATTCTTGATGTATGCTTGAAACCGTTTTGAACTCACTTCTGCCCATAGGATCGAGTCCTACTTCAGATTTTCTATATGCTACATCCTTTTGTCAATGTTTCCCTTTTGTCAAGAATATGGAAGAAGTGATATTGTTCTCTTAACTCTCTAACAGCTTGGGGTTGACCGCTAGCTTCTAGTTTGCATATCACATATTTTCTGGCCTTACATTGTTATTATTATTGGTTAGTTTATTCATGCTTGAAGTAGGTAATTTCTATAGTATTGGTTGTTGTCCCTCTAGCGGAATAACAAAACATGATATGTGTCTTTTCTATTTCATTTAGAGTTCCATGTTGGTTAAGAAGAAAATGATTGTTTATGTGTATTACTTTGTTATGATAAGCTGAAGTTTTGGTTATTGCGGGATGTTTCTGGGAATTTTAGCTTTTCTCAATCTCATGTCGTACCATTTTTTGAGTTCGGTGATATCCATTCATGTTAGGAGAAGTATGTTTTGACCCATATGCATTTTTGTCGACCACTATTAT
>JAJOOH010031266.1:0-10674 GCA_029582605.1 Solanum gracilifrons
GTTGGAAATGTCGGTTTATGTGAAGTTTATGAAAGAATGGGTTACCAAAAAGAGAAGCATGGATTTTGAAACGGTTGAGGTGTCCCATAGTTGTAGGGCCATTATGACAAGCAATGTGGTTGTTAAGAAAGTTGATCCGGGGACATTTACTATTCCATGTACTATTGGGATATTTCAATTTGCCAAAGCATTGTGTGACTTGGGGGCAAGTATCAACTTGATGCCATATGCCATTTTCAAACAACTTGGGTTAGGTGAGCCTAAGTCAACAACGATGCGTCTACTCATGGCCGACCGATCTATCAAGCATTCTATTGGCATTCTTTATGATATTTTGGTAAAAATAAATAGGTTCATATTTCCTACCGACTTTGTTATTCTTGATTGCAAGATTGACGTTGTAACACCTCGAATTCGAGAGAGAGGGCATAACATGTTAAGAACCTCCAGGTGTCATCCCATAAAGGCCAACCACGGCCCGTGGGTGGGACCACGGCCCGTGGGTGGGACCACAGATCGTAGGTGGGTCCGTGGATGGGCACCAAGAGAAAGGCCTAGGTAGTAACCACGTCAGGACCTACGATCCGTTGATGGGTCCACGTCTTGTGGCTAGGGGTACCGTAGGTTTCCCAAAATCCTCTCAATTTAGTGACGATTGACCTAGACTGACCGTAGGTCCATCCACGGTCCGTCAGTGAGGGCATAGGTGGGGTTCGACAGGTTTAAGTTTAGGGGCTTAAGGGTCTTTTCCGGTTTTAATTAGATCAAAGTGAGGTCGTTTTACCCAAGTCTAGAACACTTATATATTTAAGCTTCGAGGATGGAATTTCATTGTTTTAGTTCCTTTTCATGTATTTCTCTTTTGGACATGATGTATGGGCTAGGCCCAATTTCATTCTATTGTATTAGATGGCTATGATGAGACAAGATGTCTAGACTTCCGCTTTTCGTTTATAAAAATGTTTGGACTTGAAATGTTGTTTTTACTTCCATTATTCTATTTCTTATGTTATGAGAGCTAAGTGGCTTGTATGGAGTCCTTCGGGGTTCTATACGCCATGTTACACCTAGGGGGTACCCCTGGGTTGTAACAAACTTGATAATCAGTGCAGAAGGTTTAGAATGGTCCTAGGATGTCTCATAAACTTTTTACACGTCTAGTAGATTCTTGTTCATGAGTGTGAAGCGCGCAACATTTATGAATGAGAAGATACAAGATGATTAGGAAACTCCACTTTCTTCATTACTCTAAAAGTCGTGCGATAGAGTTCAACTCTATAAAGTCTCTCTCCTAATCCTTATCCGATGTTCTTCAGGATGTGGCTACCCGAAGAGTTTATGCTAGAAAGAATGTGAGGGAGAATGAGGAACGAAAAGATCCTCCCCAAGCCCTTCAAGTTCCGGTCGATCCTTTGGCCGAGTAGGTTACAAATGCGGAGTTTAGGGCTATTTTTCAAGTGTTGACTCAAGCCATGACGGCCTAAGCCAATAGGGAGGTTGTGGTTCCCGTGAACCCAAATGTGGTTATGACAGCTTGAAGAGTGATGGACTTCACAAGGATGAATCCTCCAGAGTTTCATGGTTCTAAAGTTGAGGAAGATCCTCAAGAGTTTATTGATGAGATCTATAAGGTTTTGATGATCATGAGAGTGACGCTAGTGGAAAAGACAGAGTTGACCGCTTATCAATTTAAAGGTGTTGCTCAAGTGTGGTATAACCAATGGAAAGAAGGTAGACCGAAAGATGCGGGTCCTCTTGATTGGGAAAAGTCTAATGTCGTTTTTCTTTATAGGTTCTTTCCCCTTGAGATGAGGAAAGCCAAGGTGCTTGAGTTCATTAACCTTCTTCAAGGAAGTATGAGTGTGAGGGAGTATGCTCAAAAGTTCACGCAATTGTCTAAGTATGCTCCAACAATGGTTACAGACTCAAGGGCTAGGATAAGTAAGTTTATCTCGGGTGTGTCCGAAATGGTGGTCAAAGAGTGTTGTACCGCCATGCTCATTGGTGACATGGACATCTCTCGTCTTATGGTCCATGCTTAACAATTTGAGGAGGAGAAACTTAAGGAAAAGCCTAGGGAGGCAAAAAGGGCTAAGACCGATGATGGCAATTTCTCTCATGCAAGGTTCGGTAGACAAGGTCGCTCTAAATTTCAACAAAGGTTTTCCGGTCAAGGTTCCTCTAAAACTCCTCCTAAGTTCAACAAAGATATGGTGTCTAACCCTAAGCCTGAATGAGGTAATGGTAGTGGATCTTCATTGCCTAGGTATACTTGTACTAAGTGTGGAAGGAAGCATGAGGGTAAGTGTCTAGCTGACACAGATGGTTGCTTTGGTTGTGGTAAGAGTGGCCACAAAATGAGGGGTTGCCTGATGCTTATCGCTGAGGAAGATAGGGAAAGCAAGCTCCTCCTAGTGGTTCGGGTTCCAATGCTCCCAAGCGAAACCGCTTATATGCACTTCATACTCGTAGTGAACAAGAGGGTTCTCCCGATGTGATTACCGGTATGTTAAAAGTTTTCCAACTTAATGTATATGCTTTACTTGATCCCGATGATACCTTGTCTTTTGTGATGCCATATGTGGCTATGAGGTTTGATGTTCTTCCGGATGTGTTGTTAGAACCTTTTTCTGTCTCTACCCCTTTTGGTGATTCTATTGTGGCTAAAAGGGTCTATAGAAAGTGTCCCATTTCCTTATCCCATAGAGTTACTCTTGTTGACTTGGTAGAGCTTGACATGTTAGATTTCAATGTTATCCTCGGTATGGATTGGCTGCACTCTTGTTATGCTTCTATAGATTGTAGAACTCCTGTAGTCAGATTTTAGCTCCCGAATAAGCCTATCCTAGAGTGGGAGGGGGGAAATTCTATGCCTAGAGCTCAGTTTGTCTCTTATCTTAAAGCTAAAAAGATGATTTCTAAGGGTTTATTTTACCATCTTGTTAGGGTGAGAGATGTAGATTCTAAAACCTCTACTCTTGAGTCAGTCCCCATTGTTAATGAGTTTTCGAAAGTGTTCCCCGATGATTTACATGGTATTCCTCCCGAGCGGGAAATAGACTTCGGTATTGACCTTCTCCCAGATACGCAACCTATTTCTAGTCCTCCTTACCGTATGGCTCTGGCAAAATTTAAGGAGTTGAAAGAGAAACTGAAAGATTTGTTCGATAAGGGTTTCATCCGACCGAGTATCTCTCCATGATGTGCTCTAGTTTTGTTTGTTAGAAAGAAGGATGGTTCTCTTCGTATGTCTATTAACTATCGTCAGTTGAACAAGGTGACTATTAAGAATAAGTATCTTATTCCAAGGATAGATGATTTGTTTAACCAACTTCAAGGGGCAAGTTGGTTCTCTAAGATTGATCTTAGGTCGGGTTATCACCAATTGAGAGTGAGAGAAAATGATATTCCAAAGATGACTTTTCGAACCCGGTATGGTCATTATGAGTTTTTGGTAACGTCGTTTGGGTTGACTAATGCTCCAGCGGCATTTATGGATTTATGAATAGGGTTTTTAAATAATACCTTGATATATTCGTAATTGTGTTCACTGATGATATTTTGATCTATTCGAGAAGTGAGAATGAGCATATTGATCATTTGAGGATTGTGTTGCAAGTTCTCAAGGAACAACAACTCTTTACAAAGTTTAGCAAATGTGAATTTTGGTTAAGGTCAGTAGCTTTTATTGGTCTTATTGTTTCAAGTAAGGGTATTGAGGTAGATCCTAAGAACACGGACGCGGTCAAGAGTTGGCCTAGACTTCTAACCCCTTCGAACATTAGAAGCTTTTTGGGTTTGGCCAGTTACTATTGAAGGTTTATTGAGGGGTTTTCTTCTATTGCTTCTTCATTGACGGCTTTGACTCAAAACGAGGCTGAGTTTGTATGGCAAAAACTTGTGCAAGAGTTGAAAGATAGGCTTACTTCGCTTCGGTGTTGACCTTACCGAAAGGGACGAATGGTTTCGTGGTTTATTATGATGCCTCTAGAATTAGGTTGGGATGTGTGCTTATGCAAATTGGGAAAGTTATTGCCTATGCCTCAAGGTAACTTAAGATCCATGAGAAGAATTATCCTACCTATGACCTTGAATTAGTGGCAATTGTGTTTTCCTTAAAAATTTGGAGACATTATTTGTATGGGGTTCATGTTGATGTTTTCACAAATCATAAGAGTTTGCAATATGTGTTTAACCAAATGGATTTGAATCTCCGCCAAAGAAGGTGGCTTGAGTTATTGAAGGATTATGACATGAGTGTTCTCTATCACCCCGATAAGGAAAATGTGGTGGCGGATGCTCTTAGTCGGTTATCTATGGGTAGTGTTGCTCATATTGAGGAAGAAAAGAGAGAGTTGGTTAGAGATGTGCATAGATTGGCCCGAGTGGGTGTTCACTAGTGGATTCCACCAAGGGTAGTATTATGGTTCATAATGGTTCCGAATCGTCTTTTGTGGTAGATGTGAAAGGTAAGCAAGGTCTTGATCCAATATTGGTTGAATTGAAAGATGCGGTGCTTAAGAAGTCCGTTGAGGCTTTCTCCCAATGAGGAGATAGTGTTGTTAGATATCAATGTCGTTTATGTGTTCCTAATGTTGATATCTTAAGGGAATAGATCTTGTCAGAAGCCCATAGTTTTTGGATTCTATTCACTCGGGAGCCACCAAGATGTACCGTTATTTGCGGGAGATCTATTGGTGGAATGGGATGAAGAAGGATATTGCGGGATTTGTGGCTAAGTGTCATAATTTTCAACAAGCGAAAGTTGAGCTTTAGAAACCGGGAGGTTTATCCCAAGACATTAGCATTCCTACTTGGAAGTGGGAGGACTTGAATATGGACTTTATAGTTGGTTTGCCTCGCACCCGGCGGCAACATGATTCAATTGGGGTAATAGTAGATCGAATGACAAAATTGGCTTATTTCCTTCCCGTCAAGGTTTCTTATTGCGGAGGACTATGCTAAAATGTACTTGAGAGAAATGGTAAAGTTCCATGGAGTGCCTTTGTCCATTATTTCCGATCGTGGTACCCAATTCACTTCTCAGTTTTGGAAGACATTCCAAAAGGGTCTTGGTACTAAAGTTAAGCTTAGCACGACTTTTCATTCCAAATCGATGGGCAAGCGTAACGTACTATCCAAACTTTGGAAGATATGTTGAGAGCTTGTGTGATTGATTTTAAGGGTAATTGGGAAGACCATTTGCCATTGATTGAATTTGCTTATAACAATAGTTATCACTCAAGTATTGGTATGGCTCCATTTGAGGCCTTTTATGGTAGGAGGTGTAGATATCTTATATGATGGTTTGATGTGGGTGAAGTTGCCCTACTAGGTCCTGAATTGGTTCATGAGGCTATAGAGAAGGTTCAACTCATTAGAGAGAGGTTCAGAATGGCTCAAAGTTGAAAAAAGTCTTATGTCGATGTGAGAAAAAAAGGATCTTGAGTGTGATGTTCACAATTGAGCTTACTTGAAAATATCACCCATGAAGGGTGTAATAAGGTTTGGTAAGAAAGGGAAGCTTAGTCTTTGTTTTGTAGGCCCATATGAGATTTTGAGACGTGTTGGTAAAGTTTCTTATGAGCTTGATTTGCCAAATGAGTTGGCATCAGTGCATCCGGTTTTCCATGTCTCTATGTTGAAAAAGTGTGTTGGAGATCCAACATCTATAGTTCCCCTAGAAGGGTTGGGAGTTGATGAGAGTCTTTCATATGAGGTAGTTCCGGTTGAGATTTTAGACCGGCAAGTTAAGAAGTTAAGAAACAAGGAGGTTGCTTCCATGAAAGTGTTATGGAGGAATCACTTAGTTGAGGGTGCTACTTGGGAGGTCGAGGCCTATATGAAGTCCCGATATCCTCATCGTTTCCTTCTACTCCTACTTTAGCTTGAGGTAATGAGTTCCTCTTGGTTTGTCCTATGTTTTGGAGTCATGTGGTTTTAGGTATTTCCATGATTTCCTTATGTTATGCATGTTTATGGAAAACTAGTGTTTTGAAAGAAAAATGAATTTATATGATTAATTTCCATCATGTTGTTGTGCATTGAGTATGAGTTTCCTATAGACTTCATGAGATGAATTGATGAACATGTTTTAGCTATGCTTTTGAGAACGAATTGTATATAGGTGATTTCACGTATCAGGACGCTTCATCCAATTCTAAGTGTCAACGATCGCTAGTCAGTATAATAACCCAACTAAATGAGTTGGGGTTGAATCCCACAGGGAGTGGTACGTGCTTAAGATTCAATAGCAAAGTGTGAATATGTTCAAGTCCATCATAGGAGTAGACATTATTGAATAAAAACATAATTCAAATTTAGGGTGACACGAGTGTCAAATAAGGGGGTTTTGGTTTTAACTATCAACTACAACAACAACAAATAACACAAATTAACAAGTAATGAGACAGCTTCTTAGGATGTGATTCGATTATAGGCTAATATAGAAAAATGGGTGATTGCAACTGATAGTAAATAGTTGTAAATCAGTGAATAAGCTAGACTTTAGTGGGGATAAACTTTCTCTCGAACAATGTACCCCGAATCAAGTTGGTTTCTCTCGAACACCAACAAGCAATCAATTAAGAATAGCCTACGCTTTAGTCCATTCACTCTCTCGAGCTGAATGTGTGGAAAAGGATTTATGATTCACTCTCTCGAGCTGAACCCATGACAACCCAATACCCACAGACCATCAATTCAGTAATCTTGGTTTTAAAACCTCTCTCTCGAGCAAGCCAAAAACACTAAGGTAGAATTGCATTTGCAACTACAATCCTTAAATTAAACAACAATTACTGAATGAAGTCACTTCTAAACAACATTTAAACTATCAATTAGCAATACCTATAAGCTAAATCATCCCATAATCACACCCCAAGAATTGGGGTTTTAGCTAGACATCATAAAAAGATATAAATCGTTACCAAATTGTGTTTCCATCAACTGGGTAATATGAATTTCGTCTTTACAAAGGTCCAAATTGAAGAATCTGAAAGATCCACTTCCAATTTCTCAAAAATGGAAAACTTAAATTCTTCAAAGCTAAGGAAAAGTTTGTCTCAAAACTCAGAGTTCCAACTCTAGAACTGAAAAATTCTATATTATGAAAACTAATTAAATGGTCACTGATACTAAATTAAAATGTTCAAAAATGTATTTATAGTCGCCAAAAATATACTGCGAAGGACCATTCGGCGCAGTAAGTCGGGATCGCCGATCAGCTCGGCGATCCTCCCTTTGGTCAGTTCCATCGCCTTTTTGCTTTGGCCTTCAGCATCCTCAAGTTCTGTAACTTTGGGCGATCCAATCACTGCATCACGGAACTGTTCGGCAACATGCTGACTACTCCTTTCTCTCGCCGACTTGATTTTCTCCTTCAGGGCTTGGCACACTGGAACTTTAGACGAGGTAATAACCACTCGACGACTTGCCCAATGGATTAGGTGATCAATATGCCTTCTTTTCTTCGTTCTTTCAGCTACCTTGTTCCTCTTTGCCCATTAGTGTCCATGCTTTGTTCCTAAATCCAAATACCTGGAAATCAAGGATTTTACATAAGTTATTGGCACAAAATAAGCATTTGAGGGCACTAACACTTTGTTTGGATCATTGTTACCCATTGTTTCATAATGTATTGTATTGTACTCTATTGTACTGTATTGTATGGTAGATACAATGTTTGGCTAGACTGTATTGTTTGTTGTTGTTTAATAACATTTTAATTGTTTGGTTTGATTGTATCGTACTGTATTGTAATTTATAAATTTACTAAAGTATCCTTAATTATTCTAGGGTAAGAGGTTTGACTAGAATTAAATAATATAAGGTAAATGGTAAAATAGTATTTTGAAATATTATGTAAAGATATAATTGGAAAAAGAAATTAAGTAACAATGGGAACACACCAAATCAGTTGTTCCATAAAATAGGGGTTTTCATTGTTACGTAAAAACGAAATTTAACAATACAATACAATACATTTTATGTAACAATCAAAACAAGCATTGTATGTATAGTAACGATACAATACAATACAATGGGTAACAATGATCCAAATAGAATGTAAATCTATCCAAATAAAGCCCTAAATGAGTCCAAATTGTGGACTCATCAATAGGATCCATGAGATTGTATTGAGCATGCTTTTAGCTTGGAGAAGGTTGTTCCTCCTTGAAGATGAGAAATCTTGAAAGTTCATGAATATTGGGTTGCTAGGTGGAATTCCTACCTTCCATATGATGCAATTGATTATGTTTAGCATGGAGTTGATGTTTCCTCCTTGATTTTGTGCATTTATGTGATTGCATGCATGATGGGTTGTTAGGATAGGTTCCTACTTTCCTTAAGATGCCTAGAATCTCATTCGAGGACGAATGTTCCCAAGGGGTAGATAATGTAACACCTCGAATTTGAGAGAGAGGGCATAACATGTTAAGAACCTCCAAGTGCCATCCCACAAAGGCCAACCACGGACCATGGGTGGGACCACGGACCGTAGGTGGGTCAGTGGATGGGAACCATGAGGAAAGGCCTAGGCAGTAACCACGACAAGACCCACGATCCATCGATGGGTCCACGACTCGTGGCTAGGGGAACCGTAGGTCACCCAAAATCCTCTGAATTTAGTAGCGATTGACCAGGACGTACCGTAGGTCCATCCATGATCCGTTAGTGAGGGCGTAGGTGGGATTCAACAGGTTTAAGTTAAGGGCTTAAGGGTCTTTTCCGGTTTTAATTAGATCAAAATGAGGTCGTTTTACCTAAGTCTAGTTCACCTATATAAATGATTTTGACTCCCAAATTTCCCCATTCAGTCATTATTTCCAAAACCCAAAAGAAATCCCAAAGTTCTTCTCTCAAATAATTCTCTCTAGAAACTTGAAGAAGAAGGAGATTAAAGCTAGGATTCAAGAGCAAGCTTCCATACTTCAATTTCCTTGAGCTTTGATAGTAAGATATGATAGTTTTCATCCATGGAGCTCCCAAATTCTCCTATTTCAAAAAATAGAAATTCCCTAATTAAATTAAGGTTTTCTTCAATTACTATGGGTTCTCTTGATTATTGATTTAAACGATAGAATTATGATTTTTTTATGCATAAATTGTTGAAATACCATGATTTTATAATGATTTCTCCATGAACCCATGTAACCCCCATGTTTTCAAGTTATGAATCACGTGATGTAGGATTTTGAATGTAAAAGGAGAGTTTTATGAAATTAAGCATGTATTTCTAGCTCTACTTGAATTTATGATGAAATCCATATCTAACCTATGTTTTCTAAGTATTGATGATATATAGTGGGTATTGAACTTCAAGAGGTAAATTATGAACTTATACATTTTCTTAGGAAATCTATGCAATTGTTTTAAGGGTGCTTTGAGAGTAAAGTACCAATGATGATGTTATTGT
This sequence comes from Solanum gracilifrons, assembly GCA_029582605.1. Classification (NCBI taxonomy): domain Eukaryota; kingdom Viridiplantae; phylum Streptophyta; class Magnoliopsida; order Solanales; family Solanaceae; genus Solanum; species Solanum gracilifrons. Next base: position 9,419 of record JAJOOH010031266.1, read on the forward strand.
TGTGCTGTTGAAAGGATATTCTCATAAACACATATTAGCATGATGTGAAAGGTTTTTCTCACATAATAAGGGTTCTTAGGTTGAAAGGATTTCTCACCTAATTGAATAAAAAACTAAAAGTGATCATGGATGGTAAAAGGTTTTTTCACGCATAGTCTAAGGAGCTATCCTATAATAAGACAAGAGGTGATTACCCATGTCTCTTAATAAGAAGTTAAGTCAAAAATTAATAACTACTCTATGGGATTTATGCTTAGCACCGAGTGTATGTTGATATGAGATGGAAGCCCTCATATTAGTAGAGGCTGGGTTTCTAGAAGCAATTTCTTGAGATGGAATCCCTCACGTTAATAGAGGTCGGGTTTCTAGTAACAATCTCCGTATCCCTTAACTATGTGCCCCCATAGGATGATTAGCTAGTAGATCCACTTAAGCTAGAAGTTCATGGTTCTACTTGGGCAAGTAGGACAACCCTTTTTGGTGTGGGAGACACTGGGGAATCATGTTATAGCTCACATGGTCTCTATGTCGGCTATGGCTAATTCCCCACATGAATAATGAACTAAGGTTACTTCAAGAAGTATCACATATGAGTTCAAAGGTTTTAAAGATGATGTTAGCTTGCATTGACCATGTTTTTGAAGTATGTTTTCTAATTTCTTATATATCATGTTTATCCTGGTCAATTGCATGTCATGAAATGAAATGTCTCTTTTTACATGTTTTAAATGTTTTATGCATGGCTATCATACTTGGTACATTGTTTTGTACTAACACATACTCTTGCCTACATTTCCCCCAAATGCAGAGTCCGACAGTCAGGGTCATCAGTTTTGTGGCTAGAGGTTGACTTGAGATATTTTCGAGTTTTGGTGAGTCCTCATGCTTCGAGGACGTACTTTCATTATTTTAGTTCCTTTTCATGTATTTCTCTTTTGGACATAATGTATGGGCTAGGCCCAATTTCATTCTATTGTATTAGATGGTTATGATGAGAAAAGATGTCTAGACTTCCGCTTTTCGTTTATAAAAATATTTGGACTTGAAATGTTGTTTTTACTTCCTTTATTCTATTTCTTATGTTATGAGAGCTAAGTGTCTTGTATCCTTCGGGGTTCTATACTGTCACGACCCGGGAGCACCCCCTAGTCGTAACCGGCGTACTCGACCTCGAAGAGGTCTAATACAAGCCTCTTAGCATTCATTCATCGCATAGACACTAAAACCGTAAGGAATTTAAAACTTTCTTTACCAAG
>JAJOOH010031278.1:0-10539 GCA_029582605.1 Solanum gracilifrons
TATATATATATATATATATATATATTTGGTACTAATGTACACACTCCCCCCCAACCCCCAACCCCATCCTTTATTTTCTTACTAAACTTACTAAATTATTTTATCACGGGCTAATTAATTAGTAATATAAAAATAGTAATTAATCTAAGTACTATAGATTAAAATGCATCAATAATATCAAAACTATACACTAACAATCATGGAATATAACTTATACTTATTAAAAATCACACATGAATTAAGTTGTATACCGATTATATATGTTACATTATTAAGCAATCAGAACAAAATATTATAATCGACATCATTATATTGCGAAAAATATATTTTTTCACCATCGATATAAAATATAGAGACAATTATAAAGGTATATTTATACATACCAAGTACCCTCTGAATGTTGTCTGAATGACAAGGATGGCACATTGTTGTTTAACTAAAATAGGAGGTTGTGTGAGCTGAGTGATGTCTATAGTTGCTTGTGTTTTAGTAATTGCTACATCATTGGCTATTGTAGAAGTTGTAGCGGCTGAGAAATTTAGAATATGAAATTTATGAGTAGATAAATAGATAAATATAGAAAGAGAAATGATAATTGAATTAAAGAATGTGATTATTTTATAAGATTTACAATTGTTTATATTTAATCTACACATTTATATATTATGCCTTGCTAATTTGACTTCAGAATTTACTCCCAAAACTCTATGATCAAAAGTTAGCTTAGTTTGACTAGTCATGAAAGCTAAGTTGAATTAGATCAACTTAATATTTCAAAATCAAAATTTATATATTTAAAAGCTATAAATATGAAAGTACTATTAGTTACTCCTGATTTATTTCATTTTACTTGGCCCATATAAAAAATAAATATTTCATTTTATGTGTTCATTTTATCAAATCAAGAGAGTTCCTTTTTTCTCATACTATCCATAGTATTAAATAACTACGTAAAATAGTATACTAGTTAAATTTAGAGTTCAAGAAAATTATTAATGAAGTTAGTTTAGTAAAATACATCTCTAATTAGTCAATATGGTACGAAGAAAGTACATTTTTTTCTCATATCAATAGAATAAAAAACTGTGTTAGTAAAAGTTTATAAATAATTTGGATCTCGAAAAATGAAAAATATCACGTAAATTGAGACAAATAAAATACAAATACAGATTATGAACAACCTGATAAGCTAGATCCGCCCCTAGTCATAGCTATTCCAATTGCTCCTTTTTGCTTCAAATCAGCATTTTTTGGCAAAAAATTTGTAACCAAATTTCCTTTGCTTGTTGTAGCTGCATTTTCTTGATCTTGATTGTGATGAATTAATGTTGTTTCGTGAGCAGTATGTTTTCGGAAGATCCATCGTCGTTTCCCCCTCTTCTACAAACGAAAAAAAATAATTTGAAATTAGCTATGAACTTCGTTACTAGTTTGTGGCTAAATTGTTGTTCAAGTACATAATTTATCCGTCGTTAATTTTTATATTTCTCGTAGTGAACTAATCAGCAAAATAACTCTAGATCTTCCCTCTATGTCTCGTATTGTCACTATCATGAATTAGCAATGGACAACTTTTATAGCTAAACGAAAAAAAATATTGTGATTTCACATTTAAGTTTTTTCTCTCATGATCCTGATGACTCGAGCTTACGATTTTAGAGTTGGAGGTGAAGAATACAGAATAGTTACATCTGAACAACCCCTCTTGTCTGCTAATTCTATTTAGCGATGAATTAGTAGCAAAAAAGATTATTGCTAGTGTATATTAATTAACATGTTTATAATTAAGTAGTATACCTTTTCTTCTTCTTCTTGGTCATGAGCTTCTTCTCTTCTTCTAATACTTTTGATATCATTCTCTTTGATAGGTGATCTAAAAGCCTTCCTCATTAACCCTAACCAAGAAGGCCCTCCAATTATACTCTTCCCTATGAAACATTTTGTTAGCAAACTTTCATCTTGTGTTACTAAACTTAGTTGATGATCATTTGTTGTTGTTGTTGTTGTCCCTTGGCCTTGTGTGTGCTTGTTATATGAGGGGATATGTTTCTTCTTCATAATTTTGTTACAAAATGAAAGCTTATTAAAAACATAAAATACTTTGATGTATATATATATAAGTAAAGGTTAAAATACTTCCTCAAAAGATTGATTGCTTCGTTCTGAGGATAACATGTAGACGGCCAGATACACTTTTAAATACATATACACGGGAGAGAAGCGACCGACAAAGAGAGAGGGGAAAGAGGCGAGCAAGATAGGAGGAAACGAGCAAGAGAGTTATAAGTGTATCTCAGATACACGTGAATCACACTAGATACATGTATATGGAATACTAGATATATACATTCTGAAATATAGATATATATGGAGAGAGATGAGCGAGAGAGTCAGAGGTGAACCCAAAATTTGAAGATGCTAATTCGAACCCAAGTCTTGCGGGTGGATCATCTAGCTTGTACCAACAACACAATGACACTCTTATGTTTTCCATGAGTGCACTGTTAATTATATCTTAATTTCTATTAGTTTCTTAGGAAAAATATACATGATTTATCCCAAAGTTAACGGGTGCACGTGCACCCCCACCTAGAGTGATGGGTCTGCCTCTGGAGAGAGTCAGTGTATCTCAAATACACGTGAATCTACTTGAATATAACGTATCTAGAATAAATTACACCTAATTTAACCTCATGTATCCGAGATATATACATCTAGACATGACCGAAATCTAACTAATAGTAATTCTAAAATGAAAACACTTGAGTACGTCCTAAATTAATGAGATTTATGTTATTTATTTTTATTTTTATTTATTTATCTAATTTTGATTTGACACAAAACGATAGCTTAAAAGAAAAAGAAAGGTGAAATCATACATTGTGGACATGCCAAAGACATAATGTTTGAACATATCAGATAGTTGGATACAGCTACGTCACGAATTATGATTTATCGAGATAATTAAAAGCTGCAAAAAGCATATATTATATGGAATGGTTAGCTAGTGTTGGCCTTTTACTACTTTCATTTTCCTTTTTTGCATTCTTCTGGAAAAGACAACTGACTAGATTCTCTTTGGCTTAGCACGTCATTATAGGGGCCGTTTAAACTTGAAAATGTATCTGTTTATCTCTCGGAATCAATTCATGTCATTAATAAAGTTTTAACGGATGTCCATGAAAAATTTTGGTAAAAAAACAAGTTGGAATCTCGAATCATCAAAAATTCATGGACTATATAGCACATGAAAATTGATAAATTTAGATTTTTCTGTTTTGGGGCTCGTTTGAACTTGAAAATGCGCATGTTTTCCCCTTGGGACCAACTCACGCCATTATTAAGGTCTTAGCGGACGACCACGAAAAATTTCGACAAAAAATAAGCCAGAATCCCGAATCACCAAAAATATAATTGTGTGGTAATTATTTAGTGACAATAATATAATTGTTACTTATTTTATATCTAATAACAATAGATAAATATAAATATTAAATCAACATTCTATATAACTATCGCTAAAGGCTTTAAAGAATTTAAATACAATAACATTATAAACTCAATGTCATTAAATATTTTTGCGATAATAAGTTTTGTCGCTAAAAAAAACATCTATTGACACTAATTAAATGTTTGTTTTGTTGCAGTGAACCAAGTATTTTATATAGGAGAGCTATGGACGTTTCATTAAAAATGGTGCTAGATGTACGAATAATCAATATTATGTTTGATAATATTATATTTTTACATAATGAAATCACATATCAGTATTAGAAATATAAGATTTTTTTCACTGCAAATTAATAAAAAAAAATTATGCTATACAACACCTGATGAAAAATAGATTCTTATAGAAATACTGAAATAGCTATTAAACATTTTGTTTTTTCTTATTAATTTATTTAATCAAAATATTTATCAGACCAGACACTCAATGTTTTTTAGTGATAAATTTCAATGAAAAATAAATTTTATCCATCCTATTTACAATTCACTATATACTTGTGATGAACTTGTAACCAAATTATCACCATATTAGAGTGCTGAATTTTATACATAATAATTAAATTAATTCCAAACATGATAGTATGATACTACTTTAATTATTATGTACATCAATCTGATGAAGAAAAGTATCCTAAGTATTTCTTTTCTTTTCTTTTCTTAATGGTCAATATTGTTAGTTCTTTTCGGGCATAACCTTTTAACTTACCAATACGATTGTGGTGCACTGATGGGAGTGTTTCACCCTTAATTAGAGGTCTCAGGTTCGAGCCCTGGGTATGGAGAAAATCTTGTTGGGAGCGCCACCCCCGAAAGGGCCTTACAGAGCACGATTAGGATTTAGTCGAAACTGTTGGATTTATCAAGGTGTGAATAGGAAATAAGAAGAGAAAATGGAAAAGTAGGGGAACCAATTTTGGAGGGAAAATGAAAAGTCATTTTTCCCATATTGATAAAAAAAAGGAAATTGTTGTTCTTATATTAGGAAACACTTCCTTTAGTTCTTAAAGGGTTAAGAAGAAGGTGCCCCTCATGCCGTCATCGTCACTGGCTTCGAATTTGATTGATAATATTTTTGGACAAAATTTATTTAATCAATCTTGTTAATTCATTTCCTTTCTCTTATAAATTAATTCAGAATGTTAGTTAAATAACATAATTAATTTGGTGCAACGAAATTTATTTGAAATTCACGTGTAACAGTAAAAAGGTTTTGAAGGGACCTGTCCCTTCCGAAAAGTCGTTACTTTTCCCAAAAGACACAACGTTCTGGAAAAACGGGTTTGAACAGATTTGTCTGAACATATGCGTTCCTTGCTGTAAATGGCTATAAATAAAAGGTATTTTTCCGTTTTTCAAACACTGAAATTTTTTCCTCACTGCATTTATTTTCTTACATAAACAAAATTGTCGATCGACTGAGTCTGTGTGTGCTCTTGTTGTTATTCTTGCGTTCGCTGAAGTTATTGAAGTTTGAGGTATTGCTACTTCTCTAACAGGTTAATTCATTTTATCTTGGGAGGAATTAATCTGCAACCTCGAGTACAATGAGGGGATTAAATTTCTTAAGGAAACACAGTGGTTTTTGTGGATTCGGATTAAAAGCATTTTGTCTATTTCATCTTTTTTTTGTTTTTGTATTTTTGACTAACCTGAATACAGGAGATAACAGGAACTTCAATGTGGGCACCAGACACAGAGTGGGAAATTAAAAAAAAACCTTTTAACTTAGCTTAATCTCATATCTACGTGTCTCAATTTTGAACGTGGCACAAATAAATATTTAAAATTTTATAAAGTTGAACAAGAGCTACACGTATCTTACAGAAAATTCGCATGAGACACACTTAAATTGATCCGACAACTCTTTAATATCAAATTTTACGTGATATGTTTAAAATTACATTATTAAAAAAATATCTTGATACTTTTCACATATATTTAATTTTATTTTAAGACCATAATTAAAAAAAAAAAAACTTAAATCAGATAACAAATTAAAACGAAGAAAACAGTAATTATACAGTGCCAAAGTGGAAAATGTATGTAGTTGTTTTCTCTTTTTCTTTTTCCTTTAAACGTCCATTCTTACACATGGAGTATGTCAGTCACTACAAAATAAAGTAAAATTAGTTACGAACTTAATAGTTAATTCAGCATTAAATTATTTTCAACTAACATAAACTATTTGATAATTCATTACTAATTAGAATTAACCAAAAATTGTAATATATTTAATTATAAAATTTATCCTTAATTAATTTATTTTTTAAAACAAACTATAGATAAGCCAGAAAGCAAAGTGCCCCTTACAATTATATAGGCATAATACATAAACATGACCCTTAACTTTGCGTCAGCTGACAACTATGATCTTTAAGTTTGGGTGTGCACAAGTAGACACTTAAACTTGTATAAAATTAAGCAAATAGATACATTCATCCTACATGGCACCCTACATGACAATTTTGTTTCCTACATGACATCCTATGTGTATTATGTCATGTAGGACACGTGTGTCTACTTGTTCAATTTTATACAAGTTTAAGTGTCTACTTGTGCACACTCAAAATTGAAGGCTATAGTTATCCGTTGAAACTAAATTAAGAGTTATGTTTATGTATTATGCCAATTATATAAATATCCATAAAAGAAAAAGCATGCAAAGCCACAGAGTTCAAATGCATGAAAAGTCGTGGAAGCAGAAGAAAGATAAATAAAGGTTATATACTCTTTAATTAGTGGCCAAAAAGGAAAAGATAAAGAAGAAGAAGAATATAGCTTTTGAAAATTGTTGGAGTTATTTGAGATTATTAATTAGAATATTATAAATTATTTCATCATCGTTCATGTTAATGACTATTATGGTCCATAATATTTTCTAAATCTTAAAATAAGTGTCATTTTAATTAAAGAAAAATATATATTATATTTATTAATTTTTTAATTACTGTATCAAAAATGATCTTTAACGACATTAATTAACATGTCTATAATAGTCGATATAGGATAGTGTTCGATATTGACATTGGGGTGTGCTAAAAAGTCCATAGAACTTATTTGTCAGAACAATTGCTCCTTTTCGGGCCCAAAAAAAAAAATAAAAAAATAATAATAATAATATATATATATATATTTTTTAAAGGGAAAATTATATATAATAACAAATTATTAATTCAAATTAAATATTATAACCATAGTTTGATTTAATTGTACCCCATAGCAAGATGTTGCTATTTCGCCTCTATCCTGGTGAATCTCAATCGCCACTCTCGTTCTCGCTGGGCGGTCTCCCTCGCCTCTCTCACTTTTATACAAACACAAATGTATAAAATGCGTTTGTGTTTGTATAAAGCGAGAGAAGATTGTATATATACATATATTTTCGTTCCTCTCTCTCCCCTCTCCCATATCTCGCTCGTCACTCTCCCAGATCTCGCTCGCCACTCTCACTCGCCTCTCTCATTTTATACAAACACAAATGTATACATTGCGTTTGTGTTTGTATAAAGCGAGAGGAAATTGTATATACAAATACAAATGAATATATTTTCGTTCTATACACTTATGATTATACAAATACAATCTTTCCCTGCCCAGTTTTCTTTTGTCTTTCTCTCTTTCTCGCTTTATACAAAACACAGATTATACAATTGATCTTTTGTATATGTATACCGAAACAGATTATATAATTGCTTTCTTTTTTATATGTATAGCGAAATATACATATTTATATTTGTTATGAAGCGCAATTATGCAAATTTTATGTTTGCTATGGAGCGCAATTATGCAAACTATAGTTATAACATACAAATATGATTTTTATGTTTCCTATATGTGAAAGCTATTCTATTTTTTAAATAAATGTAAAAATAAACTTACTCATCAATTAAATATATTTAATGAGCAGTCTATGAACCAGGCTAGAAGCTTGCATGCGTAGGGTCTATTGAGCCATAACCCAATTTTATTTCTCTATTTTTCTTTGTTTATGATTGAATGCTAGTTAATCCCTAATATTTTTACAAGGAAATATTTTTTTGGCTAGAAAATTTGGTCAGAATGATATTTTACCTATCTTATTTTAGCTTTTTGAACATTTTTACCCCTTTAACTTTAATACTTTTTAATTAAAAATGAAAAAAAAAATCCATTTATTTTAAAATAAAAAAAATATTACAGATTTTTTTAAAAATTCTGGCCAAATTTTCTAGTCATTTAGCATTACCCTTTTTACAATATAAACACAGCCAACTTGCTAAGCTCGTGAAAATTTAAATTACAAAAATCAATTTGTAAAGTGACAAAATTAAAACATAAATTGAAAAACATAGGAAGGACATCAATATTTGGTTTCATCACTAACTCTGTTTCTTTGTCTCATTACTATGAAAAAACTTTAGAGTTGTTTCCTCTCTATTTGCTTCAACTTGATTTTTTTAAAAAAATAAATCATTCTGGTCGAGAAATTTCACATTGAATAATAAAACACTCCCTAACAAAAAGAATTCTCATATAATTTCTTTTTTTTTCCCATATACTTAGGTTCCATTGGAGGCGGGATTATAATTCATATTAAGGAGTATCAAAATATAAAAAGTAAACATACAAAGAAATTAAAGGAATTTAACATAGTGTATATATATATATGAGGAAGATTAAAAAAAAATTAATAAAGAAATTTTGAAAAAAAGAAGAAGAAGATAAATGCCACATTTGAGAATCAAACATGTGACTTAAAATTTGTTTTGTCAACTTTCTCACTATACAAGAAGCTCCACTTATATTTATGAATATATAAGGAAATTCAATAATTTATATATATACTAAAATATTATTTTACCAAATTTGCAAGTATATTTTTTGACGAAGGAAATTCAATTGAACTTCCATGAGTGTTTTTTTTAAGGTCCCTCGGAAACAACCTCTCTATTATTATCCGAGATTTCCATGAAGGCTTGAATGATAATATTATGGTGAGAAGGAGAATTCAACTTTAGAAAACAATTCAAGTGCTCCTCTAAATCTTCAAATGAGTAGATTTCTTTCTCAATGATCATACGGTGCATTGATTTCTCTTGAAATCATAAAATGGATCATCCGAATTAATGAAGGCCACAAGAGAACTACTAATTTTTGGACCTGAATCGACTCTAGATTCTGAATTCGCTTCTGAATTAGTACATTCATTTTGATCCAAACTTAGTGGAGATAACAATTTTGTTTTAATGGAGAAGGTGGTGGAAGTGTGGTAATTATCTTGAAATGAGTCATCCAAATTCTTGTCGATTTTCGGATATGTAGTAACTTTAGATTCTGAATTCGTCTTTGACTGTGACAAATTGGTGACATCATTTTTCTCAATACTAGATGGAGATAATGAATCTATGTTAATAATGGAGAAGGGGATGGAAGTGTGATTATCTTGAGATGGATCATCCAAATTCTTGACGACAAAAAAGGTGTCACCAATTTTTGGGTATGTACTGACTTTAAATTCTGAATTCGTCTCTGACTCATGTGACAAATTGGTGTCATCATTTGGGTACGAACTTGAAGAAGTGTGACAAATGTTAGGTGATGGATTTGTGTTAATAGGAATTTTGGGCTTTGGTCTATAATATCTACTAAATTTGGTTTGCTACAACCCATACAACCTGCTCCATTGGATATGAATAATTTCCTAAAATTCCCTTTTTTGATCTTTGAAGACATTATAGAATTAAGTAGATTGGAAGAAAGAGAAAAAATGGAGTTTAGTTGTTTTTTTTCTTGTATATTTCTTACTAGAGGTAGGTGATGTGAGGAAAAATAAATGGAATTAAGGGAATTTGTTGGAAGAAAAGGATTTTAAGGATTGTTTTTGAAGAAAAATTATTTACACCAAACTATATTAATTTATAATGGTAGTATTCAAATGAAATACTAGCTAGGTAGGAGATTTACATGTTTCTAGCAAAAGTTATGGACAAATTATGATAAATAAGATATGAATTTATTATTTTATGAGTTACACTAAAAATATTAAAAATTAAATTCATAATATTTAAATCCTAAAAATTCACCTCCATAAAGCTTTTGTTATGGACAATTAGAAGCTTAGAAGTTTTGTTGTGATTTAAAAAACTTCCTTACCAGAATTTTGCCATAAGCAGTAACTACTGAGTTTTCAAGATTTGTTTGCTTTAATTTCTTGATGGTTTACTTTTGCATAAGGAAATTTTGGGTCATTTTTCATTTCAAATGTAATGATAATTAAGTGTTAAATCATTTTCCAAATGCAATCAACTTGACTAGATTTATCATGAAAAAAAAAAAAAGGAATTTTGAAAAAGCATTTTACATTTGAAGGATTTTAAAGTTGGGCATAAGGCATAAGTATATATCCCTTAGACTATGATCGAAATCTCAGAGACACACCTTAACTAAACTAAGGTTTTATTAACCTCCGAACCTATTCTTTTTGACCTACGTGGCATCCAAACATCTCCTAGATTTGTTCATCTTCATTCTTCTTGTGTAAAAAGTAACACTGGTTTTTGCTAAAACATAGGAATTGTTGTTGGATTTACTGGTTGATAAATGATAACCTTTCTATACTATGGTGAGTGGTGGATTTGTACATAACAATTTACAGTAGTTGATTGATGTTAGCTATTATGTATCTTTCGGATCCGGCTCCCCTCCATTACCCCTTCCCTTCATTTCGTCAAGTGCACGTCTAGATTAGAGACATGTGTCATATTTAAAGTTAAAGGTCAAGATTATATATATTAACAAATATCATAACCATAGTTAAGTCAACTAATTTTAGAAAACTACTCTCCAAATTTAGTAAGAATTACAATATATTCTATACAAAATTTGATATGTATTAATATCATTAATTTCATATTATATTTTTGTATTTAAATACTAAATTATATGATATTTAAGATGAGAATCAACTAAACAATTTATGTACTAGTAAACTTTGCTCTTAAAATATTATAAATACTATGTTGAGAAACAAAACAAAAAAAGTTAAGAATTATC
>JAJOOH010031282.1:0-12418 GCA_029582605.1 Solanum gracilifrons
GGAAGCAAAGGGCGGATCGCCGACCTATTCAACGAGGCCCGACTTACTCCACCCAATTGCCTCTTCGGCCAAAAATTGGGAAACAGTAAATTTAAATTTAAAATGAAATTTCAACATCATTGAGTAGAGTTTTAAATTACCAAGTTGGAGAATTAGAGTTTTCTTCTTAGTTTTTGAGTTCCATTGTAGACTTTGAAGCTTTTGAGGCTCAAACTTGAATATTTGCAAGTGGGTTTTTGAATTTATCCAATTTGGACCATTATAAAGACTTGAGAACCTTTACCCAGATCATGGCTAATGTATTTGGTAATCGTTTCTCTATTTTTATGATGTGTAGCTAAAACCCCAATTCTTGGGGTGTGATCATGTGTTTATTTGTCCAATTATCTTATGGGTATTGTTGTTTAATGATAAAATTGTTGTTTTAATGTGGGTTTAATCATTAGCTCTGTTTTAATCTATGGATTGCAGTTGCAAATGCAATTCTAGTTTAGAGTTCTTGGCTTGCTTGAGAGAGAGGTTTTGGAACCAAAGTTGTTGATTAATGATTGTAGGTATTGGGTTGATATGGGTTTTGCTCGAGAGAGTGAATCCTAAACTCAGTTCTACCTATATAGCTCGAGGGAGTGGATACATTAAGGTTGTGGGTTGATTATCTTGTTAAGCTTGTCCATGTTCGAGAGAAATCACCTGAATCGTAACAGTTGTTCAAGAGAAAGCTATTGTACGTATGGCCCAGCCTACCCACAATATTTCAGCAAATTATTATTAAATTTCAATTACCCATATAGCGTAATTAACTTATAAATGATCATATCCCGAGAATCTCTCTTAATATTGTTGTTTCCCCTGTTTTCGTACTTGTTATATCTGTTAATTGCAAATCAACCCCCCCCCCCAATCTGACATTCGTTGTCACCCCCTTAGATTTGTTTGTATTTTTTTGATAATTTCTATTCCTATAACTGCTTATACTAGATTTGTACTTTGTAATTGAATTCTAACATTGTACCGCTCCCTGTGGGTCCGACCCCACCTCTTTCTTGGGTTTTATACTATATAACGATTGTCTTTACACCTATAATTGGTAGTGGTGTAAGCCGATACGTTAAATCAGTCGTATTTAAATCAATCTCTCAATAATTCTTTTCACTTCAATATATAATAATTTAAATAATTAATATAAATTTTCTTAGCTTAAGAAATAACTAAATTATAGAGTTACGCAAAAGACTTTGACGAATACAAATTCTAAATATAAATTATAAAACAAAATATGACAAACTTTTGAATATAAGAATCTCAAATTTTACCATCAAATGTAAGGATAAGATCTCCAAATAAAATAACAAATAGCTATCGAAATATAAAAAAATTCTTGTAATTCCTCATTTGCTAATTGGTTATGTTTTCTTACATATCAAATCTCTTTTTATTGTACATTATTGCAACACTTTTATCTTGAAGGCTTTGTAAGCTAATAGAATGTTTTTCATTTCTCATATATTTCTCAACTTTTATCATGATGTTATAGATATGACTTTTTTAGGGCCTGTGAGATGAATTACCCTCTAATATAAATAACTATTATTGTCTCTCAATGCATTGTCCCATTAATATTTAAGATTCCATATTTACATTAAGGTTGAAAGATTTATTTATTTGTCCAATTCGAAAGTAGACTCAAAATGTATTTGCTTATTTGAGCAACATTGATTTGTATCATTTTCGAACCAATCATGAGATGTTTGAGCAGCTTGAGATGGAGTTATTGAATTTTGAGAAAAGCCCCTTTGTGGAAGGACCTATATAAAAGCTCATTTCGGACAAAGGAAATCTCTGACACAAATTTAGGATTCTCCGATTGAGAAAACCCCAACAATTACTTTTATAGTAGCTGCGAGCCTAAGATCAAAGGCAGTTCCAAAAAGAAGTTCCCTATTTCCAGCTTGAAAAAGTAAAGTCGCAGTGCCAGTTGTAAAGTTAGGAAAGTCAGCTATGATGAAATCCTCTTTTCGTGTAGGAATTGATTTGATCTTATTATTAGAATATTCAGATTCAAGCACTATTCTTCTTGTAAGCTGTTTTGTTAGTTAATTTGTTGTGACAAAGTTGCAAACACTTGATATATGTTCCTAACTTCCCTTTCTTACATAATTTGGCAACATCTATGGTTACACCATGTGTTTCACTTGATGCATACTATTTTTTCTTTTTTTCTCTCTTTTTTTCGTCTCAACTGCTTTTCTCTTGGAGGCTTCATGTTCATCAAGTTGTTTTCCTCTATTTTTTACTAGTTTACCTCTCTTTGGATCATAGTTAGGATGTTCAACATAAATTAGGTTTGTAGGTTCCCACATATCAAGTTCATGCATTGGAGCAACGACTACCTCATAAATCCTAATTTGAGTAGCTTTCTTGTAATAATCATTTATGATTTTTTATGAATTCACTCTTTTATTGAATATGCAAGTCACTGCATCTGAGCATGTGATACTTATAAGGTCCCATCCAATGCAAAATCAAGTTCTTCCATTTTATTCAACACTTATTGTTTGTCATACATAGTTTGTACTTGAAGCAACAATAATTCAATACTAGTAAAAATTGGTGTAGTTGTTTCTATTTTTTCTTTTTGTTTTACTAATTACTACATTTCAGGGAATAAACTTTCTGTTATAGTGAGAAATTGTAATATTTCATGTTAAATATTGTGTATTGAGACAAGTTACAGTAATATTATGTTGGTATAGGAGTACAATGTCTCTCTTTTTGTTAATTCTTTTCATTGTGTATATTCAAATTCCTTCAAGCAGTCCAAGTATAAATTTTTTTCTTGCTTTTGAAATTTATTTTATACCATTGAATAATCACAAAAATTATTTACAAGCATATCACACTTTATTGTTTTTCTAAACTTGACTTGCTCTAGGATTTGGGTAATCTATCGTTGAACCAACTTCTAGCTTCTTTGTCCTCCTCTTCCAACATATATATCCCAATTCTTTCATTACTATACTTACTTATATAAATTTTCCTAACAAATTTTCAAATTGGTATCTTCAATGATAAGCCTTTATGCGCTCTCTTGAAATTATTGTATAGATGTCTTACACAATATATATGCTTAACTTGTCGAATAATCTCAATCCCTTCAATTCCTAAAACATCGAGAAATAGATAAATATAATTAATTTTAATATTAAATACAATTAAATTATCAAGTGCTATTATGAGTATATAATAATTAGTATTCCTTTTTTTCACTTTATGTGTTCAAGTTATTATTTGGATAGTTAAAAGAGGAATTTATTTTTCATAATTTTTTAAAAATATTTTAAATTGGCAATTATAGTAATTTATCGTATTTTAAAGTTATTTTGAAATATATAAATTTATATGAGCAGATTGAAGATACTGATTCAAATTTACTCCAAAAATTAATTACTTTGACTCTTGTACAACTACAAAAACAGATACATACTAAACTAGCAAGAAAATAATAAGATCATCTCTATATTTTATGACACAATCAATACTTATATGTTTGTTTTATTCGATCCATTCTTTTTGTTTACTTTATTTTCTTATATAAAAGAATTGATCTTTATATAAAATAATTTTATGGGTCATTGTTGTTTTTGCGAATTACAGAGAAAAAGTAATAGCAGCGGCAAATATAATCAACAAAGAAGAGTTGCATGATCTAAGTGTGGCGAAAACAAGAGATGATTAATTGAAGATAATATGTGGCTACATCAATCCCCTATTAATTGAAGCTGATTAATTTGTTTTAATTAAACACATGCTGCTAATTCTATCATGCGCTCATGGTGAAATTTTATTTCTGTATCTACTCAAGTCGAGGGTCTATCAGGAGTAGTCTCTCTATCACAACATTAAGGTTGAGTATGTTGTTGTTGTTGATATTTATTTGGCTGATGAACTATACTAAAGAAATAACTACATTGTATCTTTGATTTTGTTGATAAAAGTGTGATCTGTAATGATCAGTCTATCTATTGGCTCTAAAGAGGTTGCATTTATCAATTTTTTTTTAATTGTGGTTGATGATATCTTCATAAAGAGGATTGATTAATTAATATTTGATGAAAAAATTAAAGGTCAATTTCAATGTGAATGTTATTGTGGAGTCGATACAAATAATGGTTTAATGGAACACATAACCTACTTTTAAAGTAAAGATTTGTCTCACTGCAAATAAGTGGAAATTCATGCAATAAAAAATAATTTGTTTCACTCGTTTTCCATCTTAAATATGCATGTGAAAAACAATGATTACTGTATAGGGAGAAGCTTCCTAATTTTTCCACTCCTTTTTCATAGAATTAGCTAACTAAAAAATGTATGTGAAAAAACAAATTATCACTGAATAGTGAGAAGCTTCCTAATATTTCCACTTGAAAGCATTACTATTTTCTTTCCTCACTGATAAAATTCTAAAAAAATTAATAATAGCCTATGACAGTTATCAATAGGAAATTTTAGTGTAAAAATACTGACTTTTTATAGTGTATTTATCAAGTAATGACTTTTAACTACATCTCAATTTCAACATTAATTTTCCTTATCCAATTGCATGTTTTGTATTGTGATGAATTTCATAAATTGACTAGATTATCATTTTAGAAGTAACATTTCAAAAGAGATGTGAACTAATGCACTGCTTATTATTCTCAATAGAGATCTATCAGATAACCTACCTTCCAAGATAGGGGTAAGATTTGTCTACTCTATTCTCCAACACCTCACTTGTAAAATTACACTGAGTATATTGTATTTTTATTGATAATAGTAATTACCATAGGGCGTATTTATTAATTCCTACCATATATGTGTAACATTTTGCTCTTAGGACCTTGGTTTCTTTCTCAAAGAACCTGCAACATATACATTTTTAAAATGGTGGGTTCAATTGAACCGGTAAATAAGTCTACATCCACCTCTCAATATAGATTCTTAAAAAATGTATTTTGGTGTAATCACTTAATCATTTGTATGCTTTTACCTATTGAAACAATTTAATATTATACTATTTTTTTCATCACTGAGTCATTTAAAATGTTATTATAGTACTTGTACTTATGATTTTTTATGAAACCAAAAAAATCTCGTCTTATTATCGTATTTTATTGATGTCTCCATATTTTATTACTAACAAAAAATTATCTTTTATTTTTTGACAAGCTTATTCTAGCAAAATTTGAGAAACATGATGAAAAAAAAAGTCTTCTATAAAATGGAATAATAATATTTGAATGTGTAATGACCCGTAAGGTCATTTTGAGAAGTATGCCCATCTCTTTCATAAAAGACTTTTTCATAAATTTTAAATGGAAATTATGAATTACTCTCTTAACTACATGTATTTAATTAGTGAATAATTTTAAATAATTAATTTAATTGGTGGTTAATGAGCCAAGTCCATATATAATATAATTTAAGTTAATAACCTATATTATTTTAAACAATTCTTTTATTAAAAAAAGGGAAAGGGTCATATTTTCCCCTATACTCTTAGAAAAGGATCATATTTGCCCTTCGTCACACTTTTTTGATATATTTACCCTTGTCATCCGACTTTAAGGCTATATTTACCCTCCATCCGTTAAATCTCCATATTTTCACATACTTATTATTCAGTATCTCCTCTTTAACATTAGACAACACTCAACTTTAGAACTAATACAGATTTTAGCATTCAATTAGATATTTTTGTAAAGCCAAGTTTCATCGCTAATCTTGACGCATAAAATTGATTAATCTTAGCATTCAATTCAATATTTTTGTTAAGTAAATTAAAGACAGGTTTCATCGCTAATCTTAACACATAAAATTGATTAATCTGCATTTTATTAAAAAATAAGTAGAATTTCACAAACATTCTACATGTGCTCTGTTTTTTTTCAGACGGTGAAGAATGTGAAGTGAGGTTCAACAATGGAGATGGATGATTTAAGTTGGTTTCCAGTAGCTATCAATGGTGAAATTGAAATGGGAAAGGAGATCAGATTAAATTCGAAGCAACTACCAGAAAACTTCTATATATCTAGAATATTTAATGTTGTTCGGGAATATATTTATTTGATGGATCTGCATCGATGGTTCAGGATGATGTTTCGATTTTCCGATAGTGATGGAGATCTCAGATCTGATTACAATTACATTAACCCATCTGTCCCATTCAAATATAAAACCCAAACCCACGCTAGTTAAAGACGTGTTCTTGGTTCATTAGTGGATGGGGTTTAATTCAATGTGGGTGGGTTAAAATGATTTTAATAATATTTAGATTTAATTAGATAAAAATAAAATCGACACAGGCATAACATAAATGATATTATGTAAAAATATGGAGATTTAACGGATGAAGGGTATATATGGCTTTAAAGTTGGATGACAAGGGAAAATATATCAATAAAGTATGACAGAGGGCAAATATGATCCTTTTCTAAGAGTACAAGGGCAAATATGACCCTTTTCCGTTAAAAAAATAATCTCTGAAGAAGGGCGACATAACTTCGCCACAATCACATGGGCAACAAAATAACTGCAACAGGTAAGCATTAATATGCATCAATGTATTGTTGTATATATGCTAAATATCATATTATTATTATTATTATTATTAATTGTTAAAGAAAAATAGAAAAAGGAAGTGGGTTTGAATTAAGAAAGAATTGAAAATTGGATTACTCGTTTTTTTGAATTGAGAAAAAGGGTTTTATTGGCCAATCATTTTATAATGATTTGGGTTATGATTAGACAATGATGCTTTAA
Source organism: Solanum gracilifrons (assembly GCA_029582605.1). NCBI lineage: Eukaryota > Viridiplantae > Streptophyta > Magnoliopsida > Solanales > Solanaceae > Solanum > Solanum gracilifrons. The sequence continues at coordinate 6,802 of JAJOOH010031282.1, forward strand.
TTAATAAATAGAAATATATGGTGTATCGACGTTAGGTTTTGAAATAAAAGTGTTCTCGTGATTTTTGTTCATAATTTACTTAGTTGTTTCTTTAATTTTCTTATTATTACCATATTATGATTCAAGTTTTGATAGATTGGATTATGTAAATAAATATTAGGTGTATGGTATTATGTGAATATCATTAGATTATGATATTGGAGGAACTAAAACTTAACCCTAGGTTTAAAATTTGGAAAAAATGTTAGAGTAGACATGTTAGTTGGCACCAAAATTAGGAACTTGGTTAAATATTTGGGTGAATTTTTGATCTAGACTAGACATAGAGTAATATGAGTGTTGTTAGTTTTGGAATCTTATTGTGATTATTTATGTAAATAGATTGCATTGATTTGGAAGCCCAATAAAAGAAGAAGGCTCAAGTCCTAGAGTAATTGTTCAATTATTTGAGGCAAGTGGATTTCTAAACCCTTGTTAAGTGTATAAAATTCGTTTATTTCCTTCTAATATCTGTTTGGGAGTAATGAGACTTGTTGATGGGTTGACTTATCCATATTCAATAATTCTAATGTATGAAAAAGATAAAAATAAAAGGCAATGTGATTAATTATTGGTGTCTGATGTGTTGAGAATAGTTTTTGAAAGGCTTATTGATTCATTTTTTGATGTTGTATCACAATTGTGTTGTTGAGAATTGTGCATTGTTATGAAAATGATCATCTCCTCATTATTTGTGTTAACATGTCATTGCATTGGTTCTGAGACATGGTTGTGATAAGCGTTATGTGAATTGCGGAGAATGTATCATTTCGAGGGACGTGACACATGCCTCGACACTATGATTCCACGCTGTAGTGGATTTTATTTTCAAGGGAAGTGTTGCATGCCGCGATAGATTTTATTATCGAGAGTCGGGTCACACGCCGCGACGGATGCATGGACAAATATTTCCCCCATGGGTCCCGGACTGAGAGACAGTGGGTGTGTATCATTAGGTCAGACATGCATCTCTATACTTGACATAGCATTTCATTGCATTGCACATCTTTATCATTGGTGAATTTGACTTTGACCTTGTGAGTGCCTTTCTATGGAACTTGTGATTAATGAATATTGAGTTTGTTATTGAGGATATATAATTCTTAGAGTGTTGTTTTTGAGTTGTGTACTAGGTAATGTAACACCTCACTATTCGAAAGAACTAGAAAGAACTTGAATTTGAAAGAATCTGTTTTTGGAAATAATCAAATTTGGAAAGTTTGACAAGTTAAGCTAAGTATAAATTTTGGGTCAACTTCAAACGACCATAACTCCTAGAATAGGATGATTTAGGTGGGATAAAAGATACCGTGGGAAATATCTTTGAATTTTCTTTCCAACGCCACCGAGTTTGCTCATTTTCGAGTTCGTATGAGGGGATATGCCCATTTGAAGTCAGGCTGTCTAGATAAAGAAAGTCAAAACCGGATTTTAGAAGGGTATTATGGTCTTTTCACTACTGTAACATGTCGCAAATTGAAATAACTAGGAAGAAGTTAAGAATTGGAAATAGTCAATTTTTGGAAAGAATAGTAATCTGGAAAATTTGTTAAGTATGTAAAGTTGGTTTTTTTGTCAACTTCAAATGACCATAACTCCTAGCTCAAGATGAGTTAGGTGTGTTTCCATGTATAGTTGGAAATATCTTGGAATAATCTTTCCAACGCCGCCAAGTTTGTGCGATTCTGAGTTCGTATGAGTGAGATATGTCCATTTGAAGTTTGGTTGTTCAAATAAAGAAAGTCTAATCCGCATTTTAAGGGTAGTTTAGTCTTTTCCTTACCGAATTAATTAAATCCATTTTTAGTAAATTAATTGGAGTCTAAACTGAGTTAGTTCAGTTTACGCAATGAAGAAATACGCTAGGGCTTTGGGAGAAGAGAAAAGAGGAGAAAGGAGAAGAGAAACTCAAGATTCGTCCAGTTCTTGCATTTTGGTTGTGGAATTCGCCAAGGATTCGATCCTACAAGGTATGTGAGACTCTCATAGCGTTGGGTTTATTAACCCACCCGCCAATCATATTTATTTCTGTGAAATTCGTTTCTATAAAGTTGTAAGTGTGATGTTCTTGAATTATGTTTTTGAAGTTTGCTTTAGTTCTTGAGATTTGATGGGATTGTGGAGTTCTTGATGAAATCGTGTCAATTTAAGAATTGTTTTGAGTTAGGTTTTTGTGTATATATACTGAGCATTTGAATCTATAGAGGGGTTGAGAAAAAGAATTGGATTTAGGCGAATTGGGGTGAGAAAACGAAGAAGGAAAAAGTCGAGCAGGTTTTGACACGCAAGTCCTCGTCGCGGACTTGCTCCTCCAGTGTATAAAAATCACCTTCGCGTTGCGGTTAGGACACAGATTCATTTGTTTCAAAATTTAATTTCACAATCAATTATTTAAATACAACTCCGTGTCGTGGACTTGTTCGCAGACAGTGATTTCTTGATCTTTTCTCATGTTTAGCTATCTAAAAACACTCCTAAACATCATTAGATCTTTCCTATCACAAATTACAATCCTTGAATCCATAAATCCAATTCAAGAAAAGTTTAGAGTCAAGTCTAGAAGTTAAGAATCAAGTCAAGAGAAGTTCATAAAGTTTTTAAAGGTATTTTACAAACGTTTTAACTTTGTTTTAAAACTTAAGTTTCGAGTTAAGCGAAGAGTAAAGAGTTGAGTTCATTTCTCAAAAAGCTATTAGGGAATTAAGTATTCTACACAGTTTAAAATGTCTTCACATTTGAACAAGAAAGGCAAAAACCGATTTCCAAGAGAGCTTTTAAGCTAATGTTTTGAGTTATTATCTCAAACCAAAGAAAGAAGTTTTGATTTAAAACATATGAGCTAAGTATATTTTGGGAGTAGTATTGAGCACCGATATGGGGATGCAAGTTAATATTAACTCAAGTCTCCATAAACCATGTAGCCATCATGGGTAGTAAAGGATAATACTTTTTAGATAACTCCTTAAGTTGCTTTATAGCATAGGCTAGTGGATCCACTTAGTTAAGGCGTTATATATGACGGCAAAGTATATGACATTTCTGGCAGCGTGGAAGATGCTGTATCACCACTTAGGCTCATAGTGTTGGTTGTCGGTTAGAGAAACTCCCACAAAAACTATATTACTTTATTACTTGAGTAAAGTTGAGTTTGTTATTGCATTTATTTAACGAACTGAGTTACTTTCTACTGTTTTAAAAGTTTATTAAATATTGCATGTGTTTTATTTCTTTATATTGAGTTAAGTTGTTCATGAGTTGAGTAAAAACAAGGTAAGTGTTTCTTTCACATTCTTTTCAAGATTATGTTTTGTTTTGCATTCCAATTCGTATACTCGTACATTCAATGTACTGATATCAGTTGGCCTGCATCGTCCTATGATGCAAACGCTTGTAACTAGGATCAGTATCCAATGCCTCTTTGATCAGGTTGAACACTCATAGTCAGTTGGTGAGCCTCCTTGATTTCTAGAGGGTCCTTTTCATAATTGTTTAGCTTTTCAGATGTTAGGATGATCAGGAGTCCTGTCCTGACGTCCCTCTTTGTTTTAGACATTTCATAGACAGATAGTTGTAGTTCTTTAGTCTTATTCATTTCAGTTGTATACGTTTAAGACTTGAGTTGCCATTTTTGGCTAATTTATTATTTCTGAAGTTATTGCATGAGTTATGTTTTTTATGTTTAAGTCTTCCACTAGCTAAGTAAGCCAGGCCAATGGTTCGCTTGGGGCCAGCAATGGTTCTCGAGTGCCACCCACGTTCCGGGTGCAGACTCAGGGCGTGACAAACTTAGTATTAGAGCACATAGTTCAATAGTCCTAGAGAGTCTATGAAGCCGTGTCTGTAGAGTCCTAGTTATCGGTGTGAAGGGTGCCACATCTATAATTAGGAGGCTGCAACACTTAGGAAAATTTCTCACTTCTTTCATACTCATTTTGTGCTTTAGAGTTTAATCTCTAAAAAGTTTCTTCTAATTCGTGTTGGCGCGTGTTTTCAGATAATCATCGCTCCACGAAGAGCTGTCAGAGGTCATCCTCCTAGATGTAATGTTGAGGAGCAAGGGGTATCTAATGCACCTGAAGTGCAACCCCAAGGAGAAGTTACAAATACTGAGTTCAGGGAAGCAACAAAGATGTTGAGTCAAGCTGTGACTAACCAGGTTGGGCAGCAAAGAGGAGATTGACAATAAGAGGCTGACACTTTAAGGATTCGTGAGTTCTTGAGGATGAACCCTGCAAGTTTCACTGGTTCAAGCACTATTGAGGATCCAGAGAACTTTATTGAGGAGCTGCAAAAGGTATTTGATGTCCTGCACGTTGCTGATACTGAGATGGTTGAACTAGCTGCATACCAAATGAAGGTTGGCGCTTGAATTTGGTTGGATCAATGGAAGAAGAACCGAGCTCATGATGCAACACCTGCGAGTTGGGTATGTTTTGAGGAGGCCTTCTTGGGGCATTTCTTTCTGAGAACCGGAAGAGGCTAAGGTACGAGAGTTCCTTACCCTTAAGCAAGAGTCACTAAGTGTTCATGAGTATGGGTTGAAGTTCACCCAACTATCCCATTATGCTTCGGATATGGTTGCGGATATGAGGAGTAGAATAAGTCTGTTTGCTGCAGGGTTGGCCGGTCTATCAAGCAAAGAGGGCAGAGCAACGGTGCTAATTGGAGACATAGATATATCGAGGTTAATGGTATATGTACAACAGGTTAAGGAAAAGAAGCTGAGGGATAGATAGGAGTTTAGAAACAAGAAAGCGAAGACAGGAAATGAGTTCGGGTGGCAAAGAGGTAATGTGAACCGTTCGTCCTTTCAGCAAAAGAAAAAGGGACCTGCTCCATCATCTGCTAGTGCACCTGCACTGAGAAACAAAGGTGAGTACAATAGTCAGAATTCACAGCACTTCAGGGCAAGACCTGCCAAATCTCAGCGTAGTGTGGCACAAGGAGGTAACTGGGCTACTTGATGTGCCAAGTGTGGTAGAACCCACCCAGGTAAGTGTCGTGATAAATCTACAAGTTGCTTCAAATATGGACAAGAGGGTCACTTCATGAAAAAGTGCCCTAAAAATCGACAAGGTAGTGGAAATCAAGGCAATAGTGCCCAATCTTCATCAGTTGCTCCACTAGATATGGCTGAACCTAGAGGAGCTACTTTCAGTACTGGTGGAGGCACAAACCATTTTTATGCGATCACTTGAAAAGGATCTAAAAGGAACACTTACCTTGGTTTTACTCAACTCATGAATAACTCAACTCAAAATGCAGTGTAAAACAACAATAATAGTACAACTTATACAAACCATTTAGAACAGTAAATAACAACTCAATATGTTAAACATATGCAATAACAAACTCAACTTTACTTATATATCAAAGTAATATAGTTTATGTGGGAGTTTCTGTAACTGACAACCACCACTATGAGCCTAAGTGGTGATAAAATGTCTTGCCTACGCTTCCAGAACTGTCCTATACTTTTCAGTCCTATAGAACGCTTAACTAAATAGATCCACTAGTCTATGCTAAAAGCATCTTAATGAGTCATCTAAAAAGTATGATCCTTTACTACCCATGATGG
>JAJOOH010031284.1:0-11799 GCA_029582605.1 Solanum gracilifrons
AATGTCAAATTGTTTCACACTCTTCAAAGTTGCCTAAGATCATATCAAGAGATTTGCATCACTTATTCAACCAGACCAACAGGGCAAATTCTAGGTGTCATCACACATGGTTCACGATAAGCTCATCTCACAGGGCATAGACTCCAATGTCATACAAGACTCCACACTTTCGCTGGTGTGTAATGCTTATCACAAGAGACTCAATTCGATTCTTGGCTAGTCACAACGAGATGCAAAAGTTCACATAATTTCTACGCAACTTCATTTGGCCTCATCGTAGCCACACATTCATTTTTGTTCGATTATGAGCAGTATTCAAGTCATCGGTATTGATCAAGAACGATACCCAGATTTACAAGAGAACAACCACATTCAAACACAAACAAGAGGTAGCAAATTTTTTTTCCGAAAGGGTCCAAAAATCATTTATCATTTAAAACAAGGAGCCATATGCTCAATCATCTGCAAAAATAGTCTAAAACACAATTATAACTCAAAACCCAAATATATACCCAAAACAAGAGAGTCACAAAGTATCACACAAAAGGTGGGCCTCACCCCACCACAATTAAAGTCATTTGTCCTAAAATGCAAACAAAAATATCCATAAGTCAAAAATAAAATAAGACAGAGAGGGAGGTAAAGAAGGGATCCTGTCTACTCAGTCGCTCCATTTGTTTGGGCATTAGTACCCGGTGCATCAATCTGGACTTGGGCATCAGTGCCCGGAGTCAACTCAGAAGGAATAGCAGTACCAGACCCACTAGGAGCTGCCAAGGGTCTATCCACCAAAGAAGCTTGCACAACTGCATCTATTATGGCCTCCTGAGTCTCAGTAAGGCTTTCATATGAAGCTTTCTCAGCCACCTCGAGCATTTCCTCATCAGTCTCTGCCTCAGACTCAAGATCAGCTGCTTTCTCAACTCTAATCTCATCGCCAGTGGTAACCGGAGGCATATCTGGTACATGTTGAATCTTCACCATCCCTAAGATCATGGATATGTAGGTGGACTTCAGCTGGTCCATATCTCTCCTCAGTGCTGCAATGGCGGCCTTTAGAGCCGTCACCTCTTAGGTGGCCCCTGGCCACGCTCACAGACCGTTATCCTAGCCACAAAGGCATCAATGGTAGCACTCAATGGTGTCACATCATCAACTAGGGCAGTCTGAATCATTCTCGAAATGGAGGCCTCGAGTCTGGCAGCACGACAATCAACAGAATGGGCAAGTTGCCCCATTCAGAGTAATGAAGCTTCAGTGAGCGTAGTCCGGGAAACAGCAGCAGCAGGAGGTCTAGGAGGCAGTGTAGCAGAAGAAGAACCTGGAGTGTCAGAAGGAGCAGTAGTAAAGGTACCTGAAGGCCCAGTGGCTGGAGTAGGCTAAACTGCCTCCGCAGGTAGTGAGTGTGTCCACAATCGGGGAAGATTCCATCAGGGATGACTTCTTCCTTTTTCTGCCTTATCATTCAAATATTCTGCCTCGATCCTTCAGATTTCAGTAGAGGATGTGGGAATCACTTCCACATCCTTCTTTTCATCTCTAGGAACTCGAACCCATCTACACAGCTCGGTGATCAATACCGGAAAGGGGAGTGAGGTCTGGCACTGCTTGGTCTTCTTGACCATCTTCTGTGCTATAATCATCCCCAGATTTAGCTTCGTCTCATCAATGATGCAACTCGTTCTGGGGTGGCATAGTAGTACTGCTGATGAAGCCAAACCAGAACCTTGCAACTATCTTTAGATCCTTCTTCTCGATAGGTGCTCCAACTTCAAGCCATTTGGGGGCACCATCTGATATGAAATGAGCTAACCTCTTCTTCATATTTTCTAATGTGGTAGTCCAAATCATGTGTAGGTAGTCGTCATTAATATCATCAGGACAGTCCAGGACATCATTGATAGCCTCACTATCACACTTGACCTTCTTTCCCCGAACCACTACATAATCAACCAACTTAAATGCCGCTGCTTGCTTCTTTTACTGAGGTATCAAGGCTCCATAAGCAACATAGGACTCTCACACCCAATTAGGAACGTAAGGGCCCCGAGGCTTCGTGAAGATCTGGAATTTATGAGCCTTCAGACAGCTCATAATCTTTGGGTACCTATCAATGACCCTATCTGTGGACTAACGCTTCTCCTCGATGATTGTCCTCAGCCCCTCAGTCTTTAATCTATTCATAGACTTTGGGGGAGGACCCTTTACAGGAGATGCTAGGACTACATCCTGCTCTGGAGCTGGAGGAGAAAAGGTGGTTGGCTGAGAAGTCCTGATCCTAGACGGATCATTCATTCTTTTTTAACGCAACTTGCCCTCTGTGCTACTACTAGCTCATCATCATCAGAAGCCAATGCTAGATGCAGAGGCACATAATATATCGATATGAACATCATGAGCTTCCCCGTAATAAAACCAGTTATTACTGATACCTTCTTCTCGGTTCCTTCTTCCATAACCAGAGCTCAGAGAAGGAAGAGATAACACGGCCCTAGGGAGAATGTAGTCAGAAATCCATAATAGAGTCCGACCATAACGACTGAATTGATTATATTCATGCATAAGGATCCTAGATTACCTAGTACAAAAGATTGAAAAATAATCATAAACCTCGCCTAACATCGAAAGAGATAGACTATAAACGGCGACAGTCTGAGGCTCCTGATGCTCAACCTCACTCTCAGAAGTGGTGAGGTAAGTTTCATAGATGTCGTCACTATTAGAGCTGGCCTCTAGTGACTCAGGTGCATTGACTTTACCCTTGCCTTTACCCTTGCCTTTCCCACCAGTTGTTGGAAATTTGGTAGCTTTTCCCCTGGACGCAACTGCATCCTCATTTAGTTTATCCCTTTAGCCTTCCTTTGGGGTGGCATCTTTCTACTTTCAACCTTAGGTCTAGCCATGTCTACAAAACATCGGGAAAAAGTTAGAAACATTTCAATGGAAAGTACAGCAGAAAAATTTGCAGACAGACTTGATGAGTCCACAATTTGGACTCATTTAGGGCTATATTTTGATAGAATTAGTGTCCTCAAATGAATATTTTGTCTCAATATCTTCTGAAACCCTTAAGTTTCGGGTATTTGGAGTTTGAGGCAAAAGCATGGACACTACTTATCAAGAAGGAACAAGGTGGTTGAAAGGATCGAAGAAATGAAGGCATGAAGATTGCCGAGCCTAGTTGGCGAGTCGCTGATTGGCCTGGAGATCGCCTTTTGTTCCAGTGTGCTGAGCCCTGAAGGGAAAGATCAAGTTGGCGATGAAATGGTGTAGTTGACGTGTCACCGAGTAGTTCCGCGAAGCAGTACTATATCGCCCAATGAATCAAAGCGCGAAGAAGCTGAAGTCTAAAGCAAGAAGGTGATGAAATGGACCAAAAGGTGGAACATCGAGTGCATCAGCGATCCCGACTAACTGCGCCAAGTGATCCGCTGTAGCAAAAATTTTCAAACACTATAAATATTTGTTTAAATTTTATTTCAGTAGGCAATTTTCAGATACAACATTTTATTTTTCTAAGTTTCAACTAGAGAGACATTGCTCTTAGACCTTGAAGATTCAACGGGTTTCATCTCCAGGAAATTGGACTTGGGTCTCGAAGATTCTTCACTCTTGATGTGTTTTAAGAAATACAGTACAACATTTTAGGCCTACGGCCACAATAAATCTGGACTACGCTTGTAAAGTGTTGCCTAAAATGTTTTTGGGGACCCTTTTAAAACATAGCCTAAGTTTTTAACTTTTGGCTTTGATAATATTGACAACACTTGTAAAGTGTACTCTTTAATGGTATAGGCTACACTTTATAAGCGTTGTTACAGTATGAAATAATTAGCAACAATTATTTACACATATGGCCACACTTTTAAAGTGTCCTATTTTTATAATTGTAAAAAACAACACATTAAAAGTGTGGCCATAGAATTTTCACTAAAATATTATATTCCCTCCAACATTTTTAACTCTCCCTCCCATTTTTATTGGCCCAAAAAAATAATTAATAAAACATTAATAATTCATAAAAACTTTTCTCTTTCTCCAGAACACGCTTTTCTCAAGTTCAAGAGCGGAAACTAAAGAACTGAAGAGTGGAAGCTGAAGATTTCTCCGATACCTATGATTCTCTTCTCCAGAACATGATTTTCTCAAAGAGCTGAAGCTAAAGAACTGGAAATCGAAGAACTGAAGAGCGGAAGCTGAAGAACTGAAGAGCGGAAGCGGAAACATTAATAATTTTGTCAGGGGTAAGTACCGATTTCATCAAGCGTAAGATTCAGCAGTTGAGATTCCTTAAAAAAACATTTTTTTTATTGTTTATTGAATGGATGGATTAGAAAAGATTGCTTCTCTGGCCTGAATTTCGGAAGATCTAATTACTAGATTGGTTTTGTTAGGTTTATTGATTGGTCACTTAGGGTATAAACAATATGTTTTATGGAAAAAATATGCGAACTTCGTTGATTAGAGGTTTTTTTGTTCAACTGCCGATGAATTCAAGGGTTTTGTTTGTTGGATTCGAAATTTGAAGTGAAGAAATAGAAGGGTCATTACTAGATATTGTGTTGTTATGGACTTCTAAAGCAATATTTTGTCATGTTTGATTGCATTGTTTTTAAAAATTACTTTTTTCTAAGGTTTGAAGAGTAGGATGGTGTTGTAAAGGGGATAGGGAATCTTGTCTGATGTATCATATGCTATGCCCTTTATTGGTTAAGAGATACATTTTAAATTTTATTGAGTGGTGTTGATTTCGTAGTATTTTGAAAGTGACTAGTGAATTGTATGATCCACCAGTAAATTTTATCAACTTTGCCTTTCGGTGCCTTGTTCTTAAAGAGTGCAATCATTGTTGTAGGTTAAAATGAAGTAGCTGCAAAACTTGCTTTGTTTTTTTTTCTTTTTAATTATAAACATTAGTCAAAAGTAGTACACTCAGTTGTGTAAAGCAATATATCTTCTCATAGCTAGCAATTTTAAACACATCCATTGGAAAGACGTAAAATATGAGATGGTGGAAGTAAAAGCCAACTGGCTTTACACTTGTCCTTTGAATTCTACTAAATCATCTATATATCCCATTTGGTCTTGTCTACACCAAAAATAGAAGAAACTGAGGCACTTCATCTTGATTTTCTGTATGTGACTGCTTCTATCTTCAAAATTTCTTGAATTCTTTTTTCCTTCCACACTATCCACCAAATGCATGCTAGGATGCATTGCCACCAATCTTCCTCTGCGTTTTATCTACCCCCACTCCCTTCCAACTGTTGAGCATTTGAAAATTAGTTTTGGTATTAACCAGCTCACTCCAAGAATACCAAAGAACATTTAATACAAATTTAGTGTTGTCTAGCTGTGTAGGAATAAATGCTTATTGTTTTCTGCATCATGTCATAATAACAGGCATCTTGAGAAAATCTGCAAACTTAAACCTCTGCTCTGTTAAGGTTCAGTTAAGCAGGCTTTTCTAATGACCAACCAAGTAAAGCTAGAAACTTTGTGTGGGATTTTGAACAAGCACAGTTATTAACAACACAAATATTTTTCATTAAGAAAAGTGACAATATTTATATTTAAGTCTCGGTGACACATTCTCATCTCATAGGACCTGCGAGCCTCCATTTCATCCACCCTGCTCCAATACGATGTATGACTTCTCTGCTGATCTCCTCATTTCCTTTGATGATAGACCCAAGATACTTGAAGTTTCCTCGCTTGAAGAAGACTTGTATATTAATCCTCACTTCCCTTCCACCTCCTCAGTGCAATACTAAACTTGCACTCCATGTGGTCTGTTTTTAGTACTATTCAATATGAAGCCTTTCAACTCTAGGGTCTATCTCCAAATCTCCAAAGTACATTTAACTTCGCCACATGATATATAGGAAACCTTCTATACACAAAGCTATAATATATTGTCATAACAATGTTCAGGATGTGTAAAATGATTTTTTGCATTTTAACAACTTCATAATTTCCTAGATAACAGATGCAATAATATTTTTGTATCATGTGTTTTAGTATTTTGAACATAATGTGTAGTCACTTACGCTATATAGCTCACATTTGGACATTAGGTGTATTCTTAGGCAAAATCCACACCAACATGAATATATGTTTCTTGGTTGTGCTAAATTATTGAGATCTATGCTATTTAGGGGATTTAAGATAATGAAAATGGTTCAATTAGTTTTATTAGAGGTGATGACTATTACTTGTGTAGTTCATAAGTCAAATTTGAAAACTTAAACTCATTAACCAATCAAATTATGTAAAAAAGAATGTGACTGAGGGAATACAATTTTTTTCATCATCATTCGGATCGAGGCTTTGTTATTGGTTTCTGTTTTATCTGCTTGTAAGCATTTTGAAGTAGTAATCTGTTCATATATTATTTTGCAGTTTAGCAAAAGCATGTTAGTGAAGTGACCAGAGAGGCTTCTTATTTTTCCATGGCTAGAATCTTTCATTTTCATAGAATTTTCTCTGGACTCTGAATGGAGTCAGAGTGGCTTTCAGTTTTATCTAAGAATGTGAGATGTCATTGGTTCTTTCAAGCAGCTGGTGTCATTATTTCTCTTTGTTTTTGTTCTGATTTTTTTTGCATGACTCTTGTGATGCTACCCTCTACATATTTTTTTCTCTTTTCATTTTGAGAAGAAAACATCTGTTCTTTTTTCCATTTTCTGTAGGTGATCCCTTCTGCTGCCTTAGCTATACTAATTCATCCATCTACATCACATCTCTTCGTCAATAGAGTCTTCTGGACGTTCTATGTTTACTTGAAGGCAGCTTCTGCGCTACCTCAGCTTCGTGTCATGCAAAACACTAAGGTATAATTACATTCTATCGGTTATGAAATGCAGATTTCTCAACCCCCCCTCTCCCTCATTATTTTTGTGCTGTGTAGGAACTGCATTTGCTTGCCTTTGACCACCTCTTTGTTGTTTTGTACACAAATATTTGAACCATTCACAACTTATTATGTATGTGCAATGTGTGTTGCAAGGTTCTTAAGTTGCGCTCACTGGGTTGTCAAGGTTTGATTTGCAAATTCACAGTTTTTATAGTAATTAGATTTTAAAACTCTTCAGATAAGTTTATTTGAATGTCATTCATAGTTTTTGTATGGATGCCTCATTTTATGATTTAACCCAACATGGTTTTCTTTGACGAAAAATTAACGAGCGGTTATGATGTTATGATATCATGTTCCTTGTTGCCTGGCCAAGTTGTACTGTATGGAATACCATTAGTTGGGCAGGTAAAGAGTTACATTGTGATCACATACCAAGACTCACTATGTTAGATGGAATTCATTAGGGATGTTCAATTATTTCTTTAATTGGTTGATCAAGAAGTTTAATGTATTGGTTGGGCAAATTTTCACATATTTGGATTTTGTTAGCATGTTATTTAGCTGTAACAACCTTATGATTTTTTCGTTGCTTTGTGACAGGTTTTGGACAGTCGCGGTCATCTACTGGTAGCATTCGATCATGGTCTATGACCTTCTATAGTTTTGTTATCTGAAATAGTTCAAACCTTTATCCTAGCAGACTTCTGTTACTACTATGTTAAAAGGTAAAATAAGCTTCTTTCATCTCCATCTGTTTCTTATCCTATTCCTTTTCCATTCCCCATCATTCTGTATAGGATAAGTAAAGTTGATGACAAAGGTGCATATTGATTCATAAGTTAATTTGTTGCTTGCAATAGTAGGAAGAAATTTTTGATTGGCCAAGGTGCATATTGATTCATAAGTGAATAGAAATTCATGAGTAATAGTAGATTTCTCTTTGCAAAATGCATTGGTATTGTTGTATTGTCTGGTTAATTCTATAACTGTTGTATTATCCATACCTTGTCAGCTTTGCTCTTCTGACATGTTGAAGGTGATTTCTTGATAAAAATATCCATAACTTAATATAGTAACTACTGCAATCTGATTTGTTGGTTTGTTTTGATTGTTAATTTAATTTTAAATGTGTAGGGAAATGGAGGTGATCAAATTTGAAGGATTGTCACAAGTCAATTTGATCGCATTGAAGTGGAAGTGGATGATGAAGAGTTTTTGAACTATTGTAAAAGTTTGAATACATTATATTTGATTTTGTGAAATATATTCATTGCTAGAATGTATTAAACTATTGTAAGATTACTTTTTGAACTATTCACGTGTACACATATATATAGAATATTGATTTATAAGTATGTTTATGTACACAAGACATACTATCTTTTGAAGTTTATTGCAAATCTATATATTTGAATTACTTATGAGCTAATTTGATGCTTGAGATTATTTATTGCAAAACAATATTGGTGTTTTTAATTAGAAATTGTGGCATATAAATATTTTATAGCCAAAATAATATTACCACACTTAAAAGTGTAGCCATAGGACTGTAAATTGTGGTATGCACATGGGCAAGGACTACACTTCAAAGTGTTGTCATACATTAGATAGAAAAGGCAACACTTTAAAATCATAGCCAATTATGAAGCAAAGGCCACGCTTGAAAGTGTAGCTGATAAGGCAACACTTTTAAGCGTAGCTGCAAAGCGTGGCCTTTTTACCTTTTAGGCTACGCTTTTAAGCACAACTGATAAGGCAACACTTGAAAAGTGTCCCCTAGACTCTAAGTTTACGCTTCTTTCGGCCACCCTCGAAAAAGTGGGGCTTAAAGTAAAAAAGTGTGGCCTTTTATCAAAGGCCACATTTTTTCATAGTTTAGGCCACACCTTTCTAAGGTGGTTGTTGGCCTAAAATGTTGTAGTGTTAATCCTTCAGACCCAGTTGATGGAAACTGATATTAGTATAATTTTTTATCTCTTTTACATGTCTAGCTAAAACCCCAATTCTTGGGGTGTGATTTTGTGAATATGGGTTAAATTATCTGTTGGGTCTTGCTTATTAATGGTTTATTTGTTGTTTAGATTTGATTTCATTTAGTAGTTGTGTATGAACTTAATGGAATTGTAGTTGCAAGTACGATACCATCTTAGTGTTTTTGGATTGCTCGAAATAGAGGTCGTAAAATTAAGACTACTAAATTGATAGCCGGTGGTATTGGGTTGACATGGGTTCAACTCGAGAGAGTGAATCCTAGTCCTTCTCCCACACATTCAGCGAGAGAGAGTGATTAGGCTAAGGCGGAGGCTATGCTTAATGTGACAACTCGGTGTTCAAGAGAAACCGAGTTGATTCGGGGTAAGTTGTTTGAGAGAGAATTTACCCCCACTATAGTCTAGCCTAGTCACAAATACTCAACAATTTACTATCAAAAGCATGTACCCGATAATTTAGTCTATCCAGTATTCCTATCACATCCCAAGAATCCCGTCTCTCTATCTCATTTTCGTATATTTTTGCTATTTTGAGTTGTTAATTAATACAAAAACCCCCATTGATAATTGACGCTTGCATCACCCCTTTAGATTTAGTATGTTTATATTCGATAATGTTTATAGCTATGACTTATTAGAACTAAATTTTATTTTTCTATTAATTCTCAAAACCACTCCCTTGGGACTCGACCCCAACCCTTGGTTGGGTTACTTTACTATTGTACGATCATAAACAGTTGAATTGGAAGTTGTGTCTTTATTACGCAAACATCAAAATGGCGTCGCTGTTGGGGAGTGGTGTTATTTGAGAATTCTTAGTTTGGTAAAATTCGTTTGTTCTTATCAGTCGTAGTTTACTAACTTTATTTTAAGTTTTGTTTTTCGTTGTGTTGCTGTTTTTAGTAGGAATCCAGATTATGTCTTGTGGCAATAGTGATCAACTAGATCTCTCTTTTAAGGATAGTGTCTCTCAGGGATAAAATCCCAAGTTTTAGACAAGTTGAGGGAGAGTCCATCCATGAATTGTGGTTAAGATTCAAGGCACTCTTCCTGAAATGCCCAAGCTCATGGAATCTCAGAAAGCGTGCTGCTGGATTTCTTCTACAAAAGTCTTGGCCTGGAGAATAAAATAATGGCGGACCAAATATTTCCTGGGGGGCTCTCACGACTACCCTTTGCAGTAGCCACCCAACTCCTTGATCACATGGCAATGACTAACAAAGAGGATGAGAAAGACCATACTCTGGCCACACTGTTGACTCAATTAGATTTAGTGACCAAAAATATTATGGAATTGGAAGCACCGGATAAAAGAAAATACCGGTATGTTCCACCTCACGAGCGTATGAAACCCAATGCAAGTGAGGACGGACAAATAGATGAGATACTCTCACTCATTCTCAGCAAAGTCGAAGGTCACGAAAAGATGTTAAATGAGATAAAGGAGAATGTCACACTACGAAATGAGATATCTGCCTCCCAATTCATATATGTCTAACGATCGGAGACTCAAATGGGTCATGTGATGTCCCATCTCTTCCTCACAAATCAAAACTAAGTGGAGAAGTCGTGCCATGACTATAATTAAGGTGTTTCTTGGAGGCAACCTAGGGTTTTAATTGCGTTCTCTTAAGATTAAAATAATGGTGTTTTGATTTTGCAGGATGAAATGTAAGAAGTGTTGAGAAACGATGAGATTGGCGAACAAAAAGGCCCCATCAGCAAATCGCTGAAGAGGTTGGCGTGCCTTTTTTCCTCCGCCATTTGATTCAAAACAAGTTTGGTTTGGAGCCTGTAAAACTCGGCGGGCTCAGGAGCAATTTGGCGCCACGCTGATTCGATCGGCGACAACGATCTTTTCCGCCGTTTGGACCCCCAATCAAATAGAGGTCCTGTAAAACTCGGCAAGGGAATTGACTGATTGGCACATCACCGAGTAAGTCAGTGATCCCAACTAATGTCTCCGATTGGCCGGGAAGCGGACGGTTTATTATGACAGCCAGAGGTTTAAATTTCAAATTCCTCATTTTCCTTTACTTTTCACCCTTACAAATTCGCACCAAGTTAGTACTTTCAGTACTTTTGCATTCTGTAAGTATTTTAGCAAATCAATTTATGCTCGAATTCGGACCACTTTGCCGCCTAGCATCTCAATCTTGTTGTAATCGGCATTCAACGTGAGTTCCAAACCCTGCATTTATTCTAAATGAGTTGTAATCTTATGCATATAATATTTCATGTTGAAGTGTGCTGGGCCTCTCCGATAAGCTTAGATTGTTTACATGCATGATTTAATATGATAATCTTGCTCGAGTAGTAGTAACTGTTGAATTTCCGTAATTGTATCCCTTAAACTGGATAAAAATCAAAGTGTTGTGTTTGGTTGCTATGAGTCCTATCTTAATTGTATTAGTGCATACTTTGATTTTGTTTTCGGGGGTTACAAGGTTGAATTCGAGAAGTTGGGTTGAAAATAGGCACGTCGAGCCGTTTGGCGAGCTGGGTCGAGCTCGCCGAACCACTCGACGTTTCACCTAATGTCCCCATCTCACCCTTAAATTTTATTAACTATGTGTTGATGGGTTCTGTAAGTTTCGGCGAGAAGTTGGAGGTTGCCGAAGACCTTCGGTGACTCGCCGAAAGTTTCTTTTTATCCTTGTCAACTCCCCTAGATCTCTGTGCACTGTAGCTTTCGGCGAACTAAACCTAGATCACCGAAAGTCTCTTTTTATCCTTGTCAGCTCCCCTGGATCTCTGTGCATTGTAGCTTTCAGCGGACTAACCCTAGATCGTCGAATGGTATCGGTGACTCACCGAAAGAGTCGGCGAATTGTCAAAAGTTTCTCTAACTTTTGCTCGAGATTTTGTAGATATGACTAAATCTAAAGTTGTTGAAAGAATAACACCAGCTCAAGAGAAGTACAAAGGACTTGCGATAAAGGAGGATGC
>JAJOOH010031287.1:0-11980 GCA_029582605.1 Solanum gracilifrons
GACGAAATCTGTAAAAGAATGCCCCTTCCCCCCCCCCCCCTGCACCCATAAGTTTCTAATACTGACGAAAGGGAGCACTACGCGCTTGCTAAACCAATCCTACTTCAAAACGAGGTAAAAATTATAATTTTTTAGCTATATTATCCTTTTATTGTAGAATCTCGAAATGGGTTTAGGGCTTTTTGTATTCTAATTTTTTTCCCTGTATTCAGAGGAGGTTAGTTCATACTTCTAAGAGAGGCAGACTCTTTAAGAGAAAATTCATGAAGGAGTACATTGTTGAAGTTCAGAAGAAGAAGAAGATTGGAAATCATAGAAAAGTATAGAAATTATCTTTGTCATTTTTGTGGTTATGTGAAACACATATTATGACACAATATATTGTTGTCTTTTTTTTTTTTGGCTAACAATGATGCTCATAACAGCCTAGTATGTAATATATTTTTAGAAATGCTCTAATGTTACTTGCGTTTTGCTTATTTTTAAATTGGAATTGATG
The DNA here is from genome assembly GCA_029582605.1 of Solanum gracilifrons. Taxonomy (NCBI): domain Eukaryota; kingdom Viridiplantae; phylum Streptophyta; class Magnoliopsida; order Solanales; family Solanaceae; genus Solanum; species Solanum gracilifrons. The sequence continues at coordinate 500 of JAJOOH010031287.1, forward strand.
TACATGGTGGACACGGGAGGCAATATAGTCAGTGCTATTGAGTTTAACATCTATTTCCAATGTTGATTAGAATTTTTTTAAATGTTGTTGATAAGAAAGAAATTTTGATTGTCGGTAATAGTCCCAAAAAAAACGTTACGAATTTTATTACAAAAACAGATTTAATATGGGAAGACATACAAATAATAAATTTTATAATTTTATTTATTTATGGGGTCCATGATTACATGACATTAAAATAAATAAATTTTATAAGTTTATTTATTTGTGGGGTCCACAATGACAAGGCATACAAAATAATTTAATTTGCCATGTCAAATTTATTTTAATGATAAATTGTAGTTAAGTGATTTTAGAAGACAAATGTGTTAAGTTGAGAGATTTTAGTGATACAAAATAAAGTTTAGTGACTTTACAAGATAATTTCTCATAGTTCAGTGACCTTTTAAGATATTAACTCGCGTGATTTGAATGTTGAGGACATGAACCTACATCACGAGTAGATGTAGCTCAGAGTATGCGTCAGTACTTGAAAGGTACTAAGCATGCAGGATAGGATAAAGCTAAACAATGTATATATAATTGAACAAAGCAATAAGAGAAATGACATAATCGGAACATGATGTAAATACTGAAATATACTAAATACTGAACTAATTGAATGCAATGACCAAGTACATGACATGTTGAGTTTGAATACTGAACTGTAACTGATAACCTCGTCAAACCACTAGAATCTAACTGTGGGAGCAGCTAATAACCGACGTAAAACCAAATGACCTAAATGTGGAGTCCGATGTATACGCCCCATCGAGAGGACCCAATATACCTTGCCAAGGGTATAAAGGCACGACTAGCGTCAAAACTAAGTACAATGCCCACAGAGGGGACTTACCTACGGCGGCACATAGTTCTGAGACTATGAGGGTAACAGACCCTAGTCCAACTCGATAATTAAGCTACTCCCAATTGATTATGTAAGTAACACATTATAACTGAATTTCTATAATACTAAATAGCTTAAAATACTGTCATGCTATATGAAAATGCAACATTAATATACTGATAATGAAACATTCTTAACTGGGGCATGTATATCTTAATAAACTAACCTAGCAAGTGCAATTCATGAACTAAACAAATCTACACAACAAGGGTTCTGAGTTTCATGCAAGAACTAAGCAATAATTCCATGAAAACTTGATAATCTACTTTGGATTAGTCTAAAATCTAAATCATAACAATATTCTGAAGTTCTAGAAACCCTATGTCTATACATGATAAGGGAATCAAGAATCTGACTGAATTCTAGGGACCTAATGGATGAAAGGAACCCACTAGTGAAATCCCACATACCTCGTGACGAAATCCGCAGAGAAATCTTTCGATTTCGGGGCTGGAACTGGAGAAAACCTTGATGCGTACTTGGAGAGGGTTGGTCAACTCTTTCTCCTTCTTTTCATTCAACTTGATGAATATTTGGAGAATGAGTTTACTAGGGTAAGTTCTAATTATGTTACTAGGCTAAAACTGACAAAAATGAGGTAGTTTAGGGATTAAACGACGTAGTTTCGGTGTCCAACGCACAGAAAAAAGACCAAAACGACCCTGGCTTAAAAGTTATCCGGACCAGCCGATGGACCTGGTCCATGGACCTTGGTTCCACCTACAGTCTGTCCTGGTCAGTTGTTGACTGGTTTCAGAGGCTAGAATCTAGGGATTCTGAACCACGCACCGTGGTCCCACCTATAGTCCGTAGGTCCTGGCGTGGTTCTTGATTTAGCTGAATTTTCCTGGGGTTATCCGGAGAATGAACCACGGACCTAGTCCGCGGGTCGTGGTCCCTCTTACGGTCCGTAGGTCCTGGCGTGTGTGGGTCAAGACTTGGCTGAAAATTTCTGGGGTTCTTGGAAGGGAGTTGCATGTGGCCAACCACGGACCCCACCTACTATCTGTGGGTCATCCTACGGTCCGTAGGTGGCGCCGTTGGTGGCACCTACAACTTCTGATTTTTTTGCAATATGGTCTTTCTAGCATACAGGGTGTTACATTATCTCGCCCTTGGGAACATTTATCCTCGAATAAAGACTAAACTAGCTAAACATGGAGGGAAAGAACTGCAAACCCTACCACTAAATACTAGAAACTAAAATCTAACTGAGCTAAGCTCCAAGAACATGCAATTACGCTGAAAATGCAAGTATGGTTAAAGGAACATGATACTAAGACCGAATTTACGCATGAGTAACTGAAAGACTGGAGAGGAACTATTACCTCAAGCTGGAATGGAATAGGAAGAAAAGAGATGAGTATACTTGGACTTCATGGCTTCTTCTGCTTCCCAAGTAGCTCCCTCTACGGACTGACTCCTCTACAAAACCTTAACAGAAGAGACTTCTTTGTTTCTCAACCTTTGAACCAAACGATCAAGAATCTCAATTGGCACATCCTCATAAGTGAGATATCCTTCACAGCCAAACTTTCCAATGGTACTATAGATACTGGATCACCCACACATTTCTTCAACAACGAAAACAGAGTTTAATGACAAATGAAAGATCAAACTCAACTAAAATTGAATCTAACTATGTCTGAAATAAAGCCTTTACAGACTAGATTTTATGATGCATCCCCCAAGCTAACTCTAGCACAACTAAAACTGAAAGACTATAAATAGAAAGATAATATATCAATCGTCCTCGAAGAATGAGGACTTACAACTGATGCTGTTCAACTGGATATCGGGAACCGATCAATGCGTTATCTTAATATTGAGGACCTGAACCTACATCACGAGAAGATGTAGGTCAGAGTATGCGTCAGTACTTGAAAGGTACTAAGCATGCACGATAGGATAAAGCTAAACAATATATATATAATTGAACAAAGCGATAAGAGAAATGACATAATCGAAACATGATGTAAATAATAAAATAAACTGAATACTGAACTAACTGAATGCAATGACCAATTACATGACATGTTGAGTCTGAATACTGAACTATAACTGATAACCTGGTCAATGCACTAGAATCTGACTGTGGGAGTTTCTAATAACCGACATAAAACCACATGACCTAAATGTCGAGTCCGATATATACTCCCCATCGACAGGACCCAATATGCCTTGCCAAGGGTATAGAGGCATGACTGGCGTCATAACTAAATACAATGCCCACAGAGGGGACTTACCTACGGGGGCACATGGTTCTGAGACTACGAGGGTAACAGACCCTAGTCCAACTCGGTAATTAAGCTACTCCCAATTGATTATGTAATTAACACATTATAACTAAATTTCTATAATATGGAATAGCTTAAAATACTGACATTCTATATGAAAATGCAACATTAATATACTGATAATGAAACATTCTTAACTGGGGCATGTATATCTTAATAAACTAACCTAGCAAGTGTAATTCATGAACTAAACGAATCTACACAACTAGGGTTCTGAGTTTCATGAAAGAACTAAGCAACAATTCCATGAAAACATGATAATCTAATTTGTATTAGTCTAAAATCTGAATCACAACAATATTTTGAAGTTTTAGAAACCCTACGTCTAAACATAATAAGGGAATCAAGAATCTGACTGAATTCTAGAGACCAAATGGGTGAAAGGAACCCACTAGTGAAATCCCACATACCTCGTGACGAAATCCGCACAGAAATCTTTCCATTTCGGGGCTGGAACTGGAGAAAACCTTGATGCGTACTTTGAGGGGGTTGGTCAACTCTTTCTCCTTCTTTTCATTCAACTTGATGAATTTTTGGAGAATGAGTTTACTAGGGTAAGTTCTAATTATGTTACTAGGCTAAACCTGACTAAAACAACGTAGTTTAAGGGTTAAACGACGTAGTTTCGGTGTCCAATGCATAGAGAAAAAACCAAAACGACCCTGGCTTAAAAGTTATCGGGACCAGCCGACGGACCCGGTCCATGGACCGTGGTTCCACCTACAGTCTGTCCTGGTCAGTTGTCGACTGGTTTCAGAGGCTAGAATCTAGGGAGTCTGAACCACGCACCGTGGTCCCACCTATAGTCCGTTGGTCCTGGCGTGGTTCTTGATTTAGCTGAATTTTCCTGGGGTTATCCGGAGAATGAACCACGGACATGGTCCGCGGGTCGTGGTCCCTCCTACGGTCCGTAGGTCCTGGCGTGTGCGGGTCAAGACTTGGCTGAAAATTTCTGGGGTTCTTGGAAGGGAGTTGCATGTGGCCAACCACGGACCCCACTTACTATCTGTGGGTCATCCTACGGTCCGTAGGTGGCGCCATTGGTGGCACCTACAACTTCTGATTTTTCTGCAATCTGGTCTTTCTAGCATACGGGGTGTTACATTATCTCCCCCTTGGGAACATTTATCTTCGAATAAAGACTAAACTAGCTGAACATGGAGGGAAAGAACTGCAAACCCTACCACTAAATACTAGAAACTAAAATCTAACTGAGCTAAGTTCCAAGAACATGCAATTACGCTGAAACTGCAAGCACGGCTGAAGGAAAATGACACTAATACTGAATTTACGCATTAGTAACTAAAAGACTGGAGATGAACTATTACCTCAACCTGGAATGGAATAGGAAGAAAAGAGATGAGTATACTTGGACTTCATGGCTTCTTCTGCTTCCCAAGTAGCTCCCTCTACGGACTGACTTCTCCACAACACCTTAACTGAAGCGACTTCTTTGTTTCTCAACCTTTGAACCTAACGATCAAGAATCTCAATTGGCACATCCTCATAAGTGAGATATCCTTCACAGCCAAACTTTCCAATGGTACTATAGATGCTGGATCACCCACACATTTCTTCAACAACGAAAACTGAGTTTAATGACAAATGAAAGATGAAACTCAACTAAAATTGAATCTAACTATGTCTGAAATAAAGTCTACAGACTAGGTTTTATGATGCATTCCCGAGCGAACTCTAGCAAAACTAAAACAGAAAGACTAAAAATAGAAAGATAGCATGTCAATCGTCCTCAAAGAATGAGTACTTACCACTGATGGTGTTGACCTGGATATCGGGAACCGATATATGCGTTATTTGAATGTTGAGGACCTAAACCTACATCACGAGAAGATGTAGCTCAGAGTATACATCAATACTTGAAAGGTACTAAGCATGCAGGATAGGATAAAGCTAAACTATATATATATATATATATATAATGGAACAAAGCGATAAGAGAAATGACATAATCGGAACATGATGTAAATACTGAAATATACTGAATACTGAACTAATTGAATGCAATGACCAAGTACATGACATGTTGAGTCTGAATACTGAACTGTAACTGATAACCTGGTCAATGCACTAGAATCTAACTGTGGAAGCAGCTAATAACCGACATATAACCACATGACCTAAATGTGGAGTCCGATGTATATGCCTCATCAAGAGGATCCAATATACCATCCCAATGGTATAAAGGCATGACTGGCATCATAACTAAGTACAATGCCCACAGAGGGGACTTACCTACGGGGGCACATAGTTTTGAGACTATGAGGGTAACAGACCCTAGTCCAACTCGGTAATTCAGCTACTCCAAATTGATTATGTAATTTACACATTATAACTGAATTTCTATAATATTGAATAGCTTAAAATATTGACATGCTATATGAAAATGCAACATTAATATACTGATAATGAAACATTCTTAACTAAGGCATGTATATCTTAATAAACTAACCTAGCAAGTGTAATTCATGAACTAAACGAATCTACACAACTAGGGTTCTGAGTTTCATGCAAGAACTAAGCAATATTTCTACGAAAACATGATAATCTAATTTGGATTAGTCTAAAATCTGAATCACAACAATATACTGAAGTTCTAGAAACCCTACGTCTAAACATGATAAGGGAATCAAGAATCTTACTGAATTCTAGGGACCTAATGGGTGAAAGGAACCCACTAGTGAAATCCCTCATAGCTGGTGACGAAATCCGCAGAAAAATCTTTCGATTTCGGGGCTGGAACTGGAGGAAACCTTAATGCGTACTTGGAGAGGGTTGGTCAACTCTTTCTCTTTCTTTTCATTCAACTTGATGAATTTTTGGAGAATGAGTTTACTAGGGTAAGTTCTAATTATGTTACTAGGCTAAAACTGACTAAAACGACGTAGTTTATGGGTTAACAAACGTAGTTTTGGTGTCCAATGCATAGAGAAAAGACCAAAACGACCCTGGCTTAAAAGTTATCGGGACCAGCCGACGGAACTGGTCCATGGACCGTGGTTCCACCTACAGTCTGTCCTGGTCAGTTGTCGACTGGTTTCAAAGGCTAGAATCTAGGGAGTCTGAACCACGCACCATGGTCCCACCTATCGTTTGTAGGTCCTGGCGTGGTTCTGGACTTAGCTGGATTTTCCTGGGGTTATGGGGAGCATGAACCACGGACCTGGTCCACGGGTCATGGTCCCTCCTACGGTCCGTAGGTCCTGGCGTGTGTGGGTCAAGACTTGGCTGAAAAATTATGGGGTTCTTGGAAGGGAGTTGCATATGGCCAACCACGGACCCTACTTACGGTCCGTGGGTCACTCTACGGTCCGTAGGTGGCGCCGTTGGTGGCACATGCATCTTTTGATTTTTCTGCAATCTGGTCTTTCTAACATATGGGGTGTTACATTATCTCCCTCTTGGGAACATTTATCCTCGAATAAAGACTAAACTAGCTGAACATGGAGGGAAAGAACTGCAAACCCTACCACTGAATACTGGAAACTAAAATCTAATTGAGCTAAGTTCCAAGAACATGCAACTATGCTGAAAATGCAAGTATAGTTGAAATAACATGATACTAAGACTGAATTTACGCATGAGTAACTGAAAGACTGGAGAGGAACTATTACCTCAAACTGGAATGGAATAGGAAGAAAAGAGATGAGTATACTTGGACTTCATGGCTGCTTCTGCTTCCCAAGTAGCTCCCTCTACGGACTGACTCCTCCACAAAACCTTAACTTAAGTGACTTCTTTGTTTCTCAACCTTCGAACCTAACTATCAAGAATCTCAATTGGCACATCCTCATAACAAAGATATCCTTCACAGCCAAACTTTCCAATGGTACTATAGATGCTGGATCACCCAAACATTTCTTCAACAACGAAATGTGAAAGACCGGATGGACTTCTGCTATTTCTACTGGTAACTCTAACTCATAAGCCACTTTACCAACTTTTTTCAAGATCGAGTAAGAGCCTACATATCTAGGACTGAGCTTCCCTTTCTTTCCAAATCTTATTACCCCATTCATAGGTGACACTTTCAGGAAAATCCAATCATTAATATTGAATTCCAAGACCCTTCTCCTTACATCTACATAGGACTTCTGGCGACTATGGTCTGTCTTAAGTCTATCTCTGATGTGCTGAACTTTTTCCATAACATCATGAATCGAATATGTCCCTATCAAGACTGCTTCACCTAGTTCAAACTAACCAACTGGAGATCTACATCTACACCCATACAATGCCTCCTAAGAGGCCATCTGAATGTTAGAATGGTAACAATTATTATAGGTGAACACTATAAGAGGAAGGTGATCGTCTCTACTACCCTTGAAACGACTTCTAGAAATGAGAGGTAAACTAAGGATCTATCCGATATGATAGACAACGGAACCCCATGCAACCTGAATATCTTATTAATTTAAAGCTTGGCATAGTCCTACGCCGAGTCTAAAGTCTTGACAGCCAAAAAGTGAGCAGACTTAGTAACTCAGTCAATAATCACCCAAATAGAGTCATGTTGTCTGCGAGTACGAGGTAAACCTGTAATGAAGTCCATGTTTATCACTTCCCACTTCCATGTAGGGTTGTTGATCTCTTGAGTCATACCCCTTGGTTTCTGATTTTCTAGCTTCACTTACTGACAATTAGGGCACTTAGCCACCAAATCTGCTATATCACTTTTCATACCATTCCACCAAAAGACTTCTCGCAAATCACAATACATATTGGTGGCACCTGGATGAATAGAATATCCGGAGTTATGGGATTCTGTAAGGATCTGCTGTCTCAACTCACCCACTTTAGGAACACATAAACAACCCTGATAGCGAAGCACACCATCTCCCCCTTGGGAGAAAACCTCAACTCTCAGTTGATGAGCTGCACTCTTTTGTTGAAGCAATAAAGGATCATTGTCTTGTTTTTTCTTAACATCCACTACAAATGAAGCATCTGACCCGTTCTGAATTGCCACACCACCATCTGATATGCTCATAAGGCAAACTTCTAAGGGAGCAAGTCGGTGAACATCTTTCGCTAGTTCCTTCCTTTCTTGCTCAACATGTACGACACTACCCATAGATAGTTTGCAAAGAGCATCTACTACTACATTGGCCTTACCAGGATGGTAAAGCACATTCATATCATAGTCCTTGAGGAACTCAAGCCATTTCCTCTGGCGAAGATTCAACTCTTTCTGGGTGAACACATACTGAAGGCTCTTATGGTCTTTGAACACATCTACGTGAACACCATACAAGTAATGTTTCCAAATCTTAAGGGAAAATACTACGACTTCAAGCTCGAGGTCATGAGTCGGATAGTTCTTCTTATATACCTTAAGTTGTCTAGAAGCATATTCTTTAACCTTACCTCGTTGCATCAACACACAACCTATGACGACTCTGGATGCATCACAATAGATCACATAACCGTATGAACCCTCTGGTAGAGTCAAAACAGGAGTTGTAGTCAACCTAGTTTTCAGTTCTGAGAAGCTCTTCTCTAATCATTTGACCACTGGAACTTAACCTTTTTCTGAGTCAACTTAGTCAATGGAGAAGTTATGGATGAAAATCCTTCCACGAACCTTCTGTAATAAATAGCCAAACCCAAGAAACTTCTGAGATCTATAGGAGAGGTAGGTTTGGGCCATTGTTTTACTCCTTCTATTTTTTGATAATCCATTCGGATTCCTTTGCTAGACACAATATGACCAAGAAAAGCAATTGAATGCAACCAAAACTCACATTTGCTAAACTTAGTGAATAACTGGCGATCTTTGAGAGTTTGCATGACAACTCTCAAATGAGTCACATGTTCTTCCTCATTCTTAGAGTAAATGAGGATATCATCAACAAAGATAATAATGAACAAGTCCAAGTACTGCTTGAACACCGTGTTCATCAAATCTATAAAAGCTATAGGAGCATTGATTAGTCCAAAGTACATAACTACAAATTCATAATGACCATGCCGAGTTCTAAAGGTTGTTTTCGGAATGTCACTATCTCTGACTCTGAGCTGATAATAACTGAATCTGAGGTCTATTTTAGAAAAAATGACTAGCACCTTGAAGTTGGTCGAACAAGCATCAATCATGGGAATAAGGGTACTTATTCTGGACTGTGACTTTGTTCAACTGCCGATAGTCAACGCACATCCTGAGAAAACCATCTTTCTTTTTAACGAACAACACTGGTGCACCTCACAGGGAAATACTGGGTCTGATAAATCCTTTATCTAGAAGGTCTTTCAACTACTCTTTCCATTCCTTAAGCTCAGTTGGAGCCATTCTATAACGAGGAATATAAATAGGTTGGGTATCAGGAAAGAGATTAATTCCAAAGTCGATTTCCCTTTCGGGAGGAACTCCGTGAAGATCTTCTGGAAATACTTCTGGGAACTCATTTACTACAGGAACTGACTCAAGAGTTGGGGTTTCATAGCTTGAATCCTTAACCCGAACTAGATGATAGAGATACCTCTTAGAGATCTTCTTTCTGGCCTTAAGGTAAGAAATGAATCGACCCAAAGGCACTGAGCTACTACCCTTCCATTTTAAGATTGGCTCGTCTGGTCACACCTACGGTCCGTAGGTCTTGGCATGGTTCTGGACTTAGCTAAATTTTCCTAGGGTTCAAGGGAGCCTGAACCAAGGACCTGGTCCACAGACCGTAGTCGCTCCTACAGTCCGTAGGTCCTGGCGTGGGTCAAGACTTGCCTGAAAAATTCTGGGGTTCTGGGAAGGGAGCTGCAGGTGGCCAACCACGGACCCCACCTACGGTCCGTAGATGGTGCCGTTGGTGGCACCTGCAACTTCTATTTTTTTTGTAATCTTGTCTTTCTAGCATATAGGGTGTTATAGGAACATTCATCCTCGAATGAGGTCTAAACTAGCTGAGTATGGAGGGAAGGAGTTGCAATCCCTACCACTAAGTACTAGAAGCTGATATCTAACTGAACTGAGTGCCAAGAACATGCAAATATGTTGAAATGCAAGAACAATTGAAGGAACATGATACAAAGACTGAATTTACGCAAGAGTAAACTGAGAGACTGGAGAGGAACTATTACCTGAATTTGAAATGGAATCGGAAGGAAAAAGATGAGGATACTTGGCCATCATTGCTGCTTCTGCTTCCCAAGTATCTCCCTCTACGGACTGACTCCTCCACAAGACCTTCACTCAAGCGACTTCTTTATTTATCAACCTAAGAACCTGACGGTCAAGAATTTCAACTGGCACTTCTTTATAAGTGAGACTATCCTTCACAGCCACACTCTCTAATGGTACTATTGATGTAGGATCACCCATACACTTCTTCAATAGGGAAATGTGAAAGACTGGATGAACCACTTCTAGTTCTGCTGGCAACTCTAACTAGTAAGCTACATTACCAACCCTTTTCAAGATTCTATAAGGACCTACATATCTAGGACTGAGCTTCCCTTTCTTGCCAAATCTCATCACCCCCTTCATAGGTGACACCTTTAGGAATACCCAATCATGGATTTTGAATTCTCAGTCCCTTCTCCTCACATCTACATAGGACTTTTGACCACTCTGAGTTGTCTTTAGTCTATCTCTGATGATCTAAACTTTTTCCGTAGCTTCATGAATCGAATATGGCCCAATCAATGTTGTTTCACCTACTTCAAACCAACCAATCGGGGACTTGCATCTACACCTGTATAGTGCCTCATACGGGGCTATCTGAATACTGGAATAGAAGATATTATTATAAGTAAACTCTGTAAGAGGTAGGTGATCATCCCAACTACCCTTGCAATCGATCATGTTAGCTCTCGACAAGTCTTCTAAGGTTTGAATGGTACGTTATGCCTAACCATATGTTTGTGGATGAAATGTTGTACTGAGATTTACCTGGGTACCAAGACCTTCCTGAAACGATTTCCAGAAATGAGAGGTAAACTAAGGACCTCTATCTGAAATTATAGACAAGGGAACCCATGTAATCTGACTATCTCATTAATATAGAGTTTGGCGTAGTCCTCGGTTGAATTTGTAGTCTTGACAGCCAAGAAATGAGCGGAGTTAGTAACTCTGTCTACTATCACCCAAATGGAGTAATGTTGTCTATGAGTATGAGGTAAACCCATAATAAAATCCATGTTTATCACTTCCCACTTCCATGTAGGAATGTTAATCTCTTGAGTCATGCCTTCTGGTTTTTTATGTTCTACCTTAACTTGTTGACAATT
>JAJOOH010031290.1:0-11499 GCA_029582605.1 Solanum gracilifrons
ATATTATATATATATATATATATATTATGTATATTTGTATATAGTATATGTATATATTAATATAAAGTATGCACTACCTATATATTGTGTACATTTTTTAAAGTAGATGATCCAAAGGAATTAGACTACGATTTTCTCTTATAATAATTAATTATATGTACGAGTAGAGACTCATTTTGTATTAACAGTTATCATTGATTGGATTAGTTTGGAAGGAAGAGGAGAAGAGGGTCTAAGTACTTATGTGACTGATTAACTAATAAAATACATAATTGCCATTTTAATTATTTAAAAACTCACCAGAGAGGAGCCAAATCCATCAAACTCCCAATCGTTGTTGGTAAGTTCACAAACACAAAGGATATATCACTTCCATTAAAATATTAATTGTTATGTTTTTACTGATCATTAATTTTGTTAATTACAGATTAAGATTTTGTATTGCAAGACAAGACACGGAATTGTACCTGTTTAGCTAATGAGAAGAAGATTTTTCATGAGATAACAACAACACTAAAAACAAGAAATGACATTGGAAGTGCTAAAGATGCCAAATTGGTTAACAAGGTACCAAAAACTTTGCAAATATTCCCTTTAGTTAGATCTGCTACAGGTTCCACAAATATAAGTTGAATAAAAAAAATACTTCTCTCTAGTTAATTGATATCTTTCTATTTTGAACCCTAATTTGAATGAGTGATTTATTAGTTGTTGTGCATTATTTGATATAATGTCGTTGATATAGATGAAAAAAAGTATTGAAGTAATGTAAGTTAACAACAAACATAGATAACGAGATAGAGATGTGTTACTAATAATTTAGCTAATGTATAAGATTATATCTTGACTTTCGTTATTTTGCAGGTTCTCTACAATCAAACACATTTTATGGGAATGACGTCCAGTGTCAATGTGGTGAAACTTAAGCAAAAAATACAAGTTATTACAAAGGACATTAGATCTATTGAGAACCGTTTAGATAAAATAAACAAAAAAATTATGCACACATTCATAAACACCATAAAACATATATTTTATGATTAAATAATTACGCAAAAGTATAAATATTTTCGCAAAGAAACTCTAAATGATGATTTGATGTAGTTTTTGAGGTGTCATGGATGGATCTGACACTTTCATTCAAGGAGGAAGATGAAGTCAGTTTTTGTATAATAGTATATATGAGTTTCTAAATACTACTTATAATTTTGTATCATGTTTATACACAGGGTGTATAATATTGTATATTGAGTTCTAAAACATTGTTGTAAAAGAAGAAAATGAAGTTATATTATAGTCTTATATACCAGATGTATATATGTAATACTATATATCATACCTTTTAGCCATTGCTGTGAGAAAATAGTAGGTTATGCGACTAAAAACATAAAAGCTTAGTTACCTAGGTGCGATATTGTAATGACTCGGAATGTAATATCTAATACTCTTCATAAAACATATAGTGATTGATGACACGGTTTAATAGAACTCAAACGGAAAGAAGACCGGAAGAGTATTAGGGGACCAGGCGACCTTGGAGCACTGAGAGGCGCGGAGCGCCAACCCCTAAACTTCAGAACCCCTTCCCTGGCACACTGCAAGCGCCACATGCCAGCCCCCTTGGTGCATCTGGGGTGCACCGCACCACCCCCTCCCCAGAACATTCCGACGAATTTTTCTTCTCGATTTTGGGTCCTAATTCACCTAAAATGGAATGGATTCTTCCCAAATTTCTTAGATTCATTAACCTAAACCAAGTACATGAAAATCTACTCGAAATCCCTCAAGAATTGCACTCATTTGTGAGATCCTCACCTCAAGAACTCAACAAGACTCCATTAACAAGGAATGAAGTTAAAACCTCAAGAAACTCATCAAGAACCTTAATACATGAAATCTCATGGATAAATTTAGTAAGAGAACTCATGATTGGCGTGAGAGTGAACAAACCCATCACTATGAAAGCTTACATACCTCAAAGAACTAGGTTCTTGGCGAAATCTTGGATGAACGCTTGAAACCTTGAACTTTTCTCCTCTTGAATCTTCTCTCTAAAACCCTAAACATATTGGGAATGAATGAAACTAATTCTAATAAGTTTAGACCCTAATTTGGGTGTAATTCATGCTTAGACTAAGTGGGGGTAAGGAAAAGACTAAAATACCCTTCCTTAGTTTGGGTGAAAAGGCACTATCTAGAGAGGCTGCACTCAAACGGTTATATCTCCCTTATCCAAACTCAGATTTTTGCAAACTCGGTGGCGTTGGAAAGATGACACAAAGATCTTCAATTTGATACCTCATGGGCACCTAACTCATTATGTGTTAAAGTTATGGTCGTTTGAAGTTGACCCAAAACATAAAAGAACTTACAGATGACTTGGATGAATTTCTCTTTAGTTCTTTTTGGAACTCAAGGTGCTACATCTAGCGACCTTGACACCTAAAAAAATTTAAATTCCTCGATAAAATCTTACTCACAACGAAGAATGGTTATATAAGTTCTTTTCCCTCCTAAGGAATTCTTCCCTTTATTTTGAATCTACATTTAGTAGAGATAAGATGAATTTTGAAAAAAATAAGGTTCTTTGGTTTATAAGATATAGTGGAATATCCTAGAAGTAAATTTGAAATTAAATTTATACTTTGTTTGGTTGAAGATATAACTGATTTTAGGAGTTGGTGTTATTTTATTCCACTTTTGAGGTAAGTTAATTAATCCGAAAATAAAACTATAATCTGGGTTAACTTTGTCAAAGCAGCCCTAAGACTAAGTAGACTCGGGACTGATTCCGACATCTGATCCAAGATCTGACCTTGACTCCTGATCCAAAACTCGACCACAAATTGAGATCTGACCCCAGTCAAATAGGGACTTGGGAGTTGGGTCTCAAATCGAAAATATAGAGTCGGATCTCGAATTAGTATCGAAAATCGGTACTCGAGACTTGAGTTAGGGTGAAAAGTTGAGGTGTGAGATTGGAAAAGAATTTTTGAAAAATATTTTCCTTACTTTTTGGAGTAAGTCAATTTCCTTATATTTGAGGAAAATAAGTTGATTTAGAAAACAGTATTTTTCAAAACATTTAAGCCACCAAACATGAAAAAGTTGGAAAACATTCCTTCATATCAAACACACTCTAAGCCCTTCATTAATTGCAAAATAATGAGGCCCAAGAGTAAAAGATTAATATTCTTATAGCCACAGTTAAATTAGTACTATATAAGTTTTTTTCCCTCGTAAGGACCTTCATTTTGAATCCACATTTAGTAGAGATAAGATGAATTTTAAAAAAAATAAGGTTGTTTGGTTTATAAAATATAGTGGAATATCCTAGAAATAAATTTGAAATTAAATTTATACTTTGTTTGATTGAAGATATAACTGATTTAAGGTGTTGGTGTTATTTTATTCCACCTTTGAGGTAAGTAAATTAATCCTAAAATAAAACTATAATTTGGGATAACTTTGTCAAAGGAGCCGTAAGACTAAAAGTGTCCATCCCAAGGAAATTAGAAAAATGTAAATAAAGTTGACTTTTTGGCGTGAGGCCCAAGAATAATATAGGTGTGGAATAGTATATATAATATATATGTTGAAGAAAGAACAACTCATGGTTATCAAGAATTAGAAAGTTGATGTGTGGTTTCAGGTTTGAGATGGCATCAAGTAAAAGCCGTGAAATTGAAAGAGCAATAAATTTGATACACAAGCAAAATCAAGCTCGAGCTAAGATTTTTGACAAGTTACAAGAAAGAAAGGTAACTATATGCTTTTCATATCTTTGTTATTTCGCACATAGTTACTGTTGCCCAAAAATGGATAGTTTACCATAAATTAGAGGTGTCAAAATCAAATACAATTCGTCGAATTCATTTTAAGTGGATGTCGGGGTATTTTAAGGCTGAAAGGTGGATGGAGAATAATTTTGTATCAATTCAAATGCTTGAGAGATATTTTAGACCCTTCTCCGTTATTTTTTTTTAACTTTGATTTGTTCCCTCTTCCCTGTTATATGCAGGCGGACAGAGACAAATTAGCTGAAAGAATAAGAAGTCTACTACCCTTCGCATATTCATACGAGTCGAGGAGAAGGAGATTTGAATATACAGAACAAACTTTCTTGGATTTCTATAGTACAAGTGAAGCAAAACCAAATGAACCTCCATCCGTAAGTTTTACTCTTTCTTTTGCTTCAAACACATTTTTCCAATAATTTTTTTTTCCTAACTTTTGTCTAAGTGAATCGTATGATACTTTCTAACTGATTCATCATCTTACACAATTTTCTCACAATTTTGTTATGCTAAATAAGCCTCTATGAAAATGTGCACAAGAAATTGCCAAAGGGAGTTTGAATTATTTCCTTGATGAGTTACAAGGAGCTTTAGTCAAAGAGAGACCGTTGAGTGTTAAATTTTTCTTTTGTTTAGAAAAAAGGACATGCGTTAAAAGTAGGGACTACCAATATAGTATATCATTAAGCCATTTAGTTAACTAAATATGTCCAGAGTATATACACTCTGTTGTATATTATATGTATATGTTGCGTATATAATATGTATGCATATTATATGTCTAGGTATGTAGATATACATATGTATATTTATTTAATATATCTATATTAATATAAAATATACACTACCTATACATTGTGTACATATTTTGTAAAGCAGATGATCCAAAGGTATTAGACAATAATTTTCTCTTATACTTGTGTCTAAGTAGAGAATCATTTTGTATTAAAAGTTAATGACACATTTTAGAAGCCAAAAAATTTCCTAGCTAGTTACATAAAGCATCGCCACCTTCTTCCGCCTTTCCTAGAGATATTTCAAACATCTCTATGTTAGTCAAGAGAAATGTCAAAAAATTTCTCGGAATGTTTGCATAATCTTTACTTCATTAAATTTCACCATTTTTTATTTTTTAAAATACTAGATAGTAAAAGAGGGAAGAGATAAGAAGAAATTGAAAAGAAGAAGAGGAGGAAAAAGGAGAAAAGAAAGGAAGAGGGAGAAAAAGAAGAACTGCCAAAAAATGACGAAGAATAATAATAAGATGATGATAACAAAGAAATATCAATAATAATAAAATCATGCATGAGTATGAAGATGACGCCTTTGTCACTCTCTCTTCTCTTCGGATGAGAAGGGAAACGAGGGAAACTTATATAAATTCCACTAGTTTAGGAGCTAATTACTTAAATATACTTTAATTTGCAATATATGTATCTTATTAGATTTTGGTGAGTCCTGAAACACATATCTCGGAATAAATAGGGTCAAAATTAGGTTTAATTTATTTTAGGTATATTGTATCCAAATGAATTTGCTTGTATCGAGGATACATGACAAATCTCACTTGCCTCCCTCCCCTCTCTCTCATCTAGCTCGCCACTCTCCTATGTATATGGTATTCCAGATACATGTGAATCACGCCAGATATATACATATACATGTATCTAGTGTGTACCTATTGTAATTTGCATGTATCTGGAATACATAATGAATATCGCTCGCGTCCCTCCCCATCTCACTTGCCTTTCTCCCTATTTTAGTATATCTGGTAGCAGAATATATGTATTTAAGTGTATCTTCCTTAATATATGGTAAGAAACCCTTAATTAGTGGTAAAATATAGAATATTTTGAAAGTATAGATAATAATAATATATATGATAGTGAACTATGTCTAATTATGTAGTTTTTCCAAAAACGAATATGAAAGGAGGACACTCCTTTTGTATAGATTTATTCTCATCCAATTTGATCTTCAAAATTTTAACTTGTAGTTTCTTTAAATTTGATAACTTGCTATCATAACAAGCAAGGATGAAGAGAACATACTCAGATGGATAATGCCTTTAAAAAGAGAGCAACAATGATTTATCTTTACAATTATGTTTAAAATTTGTTGTTATGATTTAACCGTTTGCATGGGAGAGATGAAATATAAAGAGGATGATGAGGATTGGTTTAGATTGTTTATAGAAAGACAATAAAGCCCTCATATTAATATGTTGTTCGTATGTTGATGAGGGTATTTAAAGACAATGAAAAGTAGAAACAATACTAACCTATTCCTTTTCTTTTTTTTTTATAAAAAAGGACCTTTGAATCTTTTATTTTTAATAAGGACTCAGGTTTAAGTTCTTACTACAAGTAATTATGATACATATTTTAGATATTCCTAACTTTTTTTACTCATGCGAAGCGCATACCTTCCCGTAATTTCTCTCTCCTCCCTCGCCTCCCTCTCCAGTTCATCCTCCTCCACATCCACCTTCTATTTAACTATAGAAACTCCTCTTTGAAATCTTGCAACAACAATTAGTAGTTTTTGCAACGGTTGCAACAACTTCAGTAGTTATTGCAATTATTGCAACAACTTTAATAGTTATAATAAATTCAAAGTTATTATATAACTTCTAAATTCTTAGATTTACTCCAGAACCTACTTCATTGGATGAATAAAACCCCCTAATTTTCTAGATAAATGAAGCAGCACAATAGGCAGTTTAATATTTCCACCCAAATTTTGAATAGTTCTAATTACGAATCAAATTACTTATTATATTTTAATTCATCGAAGTGACTCTTTTCTTCATAACAAAATGATAGAATTAATCCTTACACAAAAAACAGGAGAATTCTAACAAAATATCTGTTGTGGCAAGACAAAGTATGAAATGCTCAACTCACGAAATATTTTAACTTATTAAGATTGGCTCTGATATCAGACAACTGACATTTATCCAAGTGGAAAGGTCCTTTTGCACCTTTAGAAAGTTCGTTGAATGAGAGATAAATCAGTACTTCATTATGTACGAACTGTTGCTTACTTGGCCAAAAATCTGACGTTTGATTTACCTCTCACTAACAATGTGTTCTATTAACATTGACCTAGTTCATCTTTTGAGAAATATCCTCAATGATTGTCATGACCTGATTCCTCGAGTCATGATGACATCTACTATAACCCACCAGTAGGTAAGCCGATCCATACCCAGAACGACAAGTAAAGGATATAAGGTACTACTAAACAGATCTAACACTAAACAATAAAATAAGACGAAAACAGAAGCAAACCAAAAATCTATATATAATAGAATCCCTCCCAGAACCTAGTAGTCACGAGTACAGAGCTGTCTAATATAAAAGTAGAAATCTCAAAAGTGGATCACAACAATTCGTCTCAAATCTAGATCTAATGTACTCCGAGACTTTAACCCCAAGTGATAGCCTCTAACTAGATGTAACAACCTGGAACATTAAAGCATCAACCTTAGACTGGAAATAATGGCCTTAAACCATAAATTTTACCCTCAGACCGGAAATAATGCCCTCGAACCGTAAACATTAGCCTCAAACCAAAAATAACCACAGTATCCAGTCAACTCCCAACTCAACTAGCAAGAGTGTCAAGGGAGTGAAGAAGATCTTAATACCAGAACTGAGATACCATGGAACGACGTCCACCCACAAGAATTCACAGAAGGCTTTAAGCCTAGATCAATTCAATCCCAAGTTGCCACAAAAGAAAAAACCCGCAGTAACACATCAGAGCCGCCGAAATAGGGAGAGAAGATAAAATGTCTACAAAGCTGTGAAATCGTCTAAACTAAGGCTCATACTATTAAACTCAAGTCTGCTATTCTAGTCTACAAATATCTTGTCCATCCAAAATAACGTCAGAGATAAAACAAGGCTATAAAGCTCGTGAGTCTAAGAAAACTCTAGTCTATCCTAGACTAAGGTCATATCATGCTCAATACAACAAGTAACAACATACTTAATACACAACAACATGCAACAACACATATAAACCCCAACTAGTATGGTATTAAACCCAAAATAATGTCGATCACTCCTAAAATATGGTATTTAAAAAGGGAAATAAGAATAACATGGTACCCACTCCCAATTCATTCTAATCAACATGTATTTATGCAATCCAACTCAATCTTTAAGGAAAGGAAGCCGTATTCTACCTGTAGGCTGACCGCACGCGCTCCTTATTACATGGCCGAAGATTTTCCTTTCTGAACAACCTCTGAATGCTATTAATCTATCAAAAATAGGATCACAACGTTACTACGGTCATTTAGGCACCCAAAATATTTAAAATGGAAACGGACCAATTATGGAGTCTAATGTGAATCGTGAGACATGCATCAAATTTTTTGGAATTGAATCTGGGAATAGGTACTAAGCCATGCACCGAACTTGTGTTCCAAAATTGAACACAATTCGGGGTTCGGATCATCAAACAACAACATGCGTGAATTCCATAATTTAACACAAAAGGAAGCAAGGTCAGGAGCTTGTAATAGAAATTCACCTCGATGGAGGTTCACCAACACTTTGTGAACACACCATAACAAAACCTCAACAATTTTGGATGTGTGGGGCTTTAAATCACCCAATTTTGAGCTAAAACGAGCAATATATCACAATTTGAATTTCACTAACTAAGCTTCGTCCCGTATGGTCTTTTAAATAAAGACTACACGATTCTATTCATCACAAACAAAGAGAGTTCACTGTTAATGCGAGTCTTACGAATGTGGTGAGGACCTCACGAATGCGGCCAAGAAGAAACAAAGGTCCCGCAATAGCGGCAGGGACCTCGCAAACGTGGCTAAAGCCCTGCTAACGCGGCCCTCAGGTCATCTGACCTATACGAACGTGGCCAAGGGCCCATGAACGTGAAGGCCATTTTAGTCCTGCACAAGCTGATGCATATCAGCTAGTTTTGGCAAGTTTGACATCATCGACTCGGCATTCCAAATTCGTTCTGAACTCCGTGCATACAAAATGAAATATGAAACTCTATCAAATTTGATATTTTGGACTCAATGGAGCAGTCAAAATTCCCATATGAGGTCATCTTAGTAAAAATTATGTCCTATCCCAAACTCCATTTTAAGCCAAAATTCACAAGAGAGCTCAACATTAGCCCGAAAGCCCCGAGATCAAAAGGAATGGTTGTTCTAGACCAAGCTTAACATTTCAGAGCTAAACGTGCCGATGAAATTCTCATCTGAGCTCATTTACTCAAACTAAAGTCAACCTTAGGCCTTAACTTGAAAGTGAAAATGTCTAATCGCACAAACTCGAACTGAAAGCCTTGGGAGTCATGCCCCGACCATGCTTCTAGCCTAAAATGACCCTTGTGGAGCTGAGGAATCATTAAAATTGGATTCTGAGGTCATATTCTTGAACTTCTGATAAAAAATGACCGTTGAAGGTTCAAAAGCTCCAAAACACTAAAACTCGCATAAAACCCAAACGAACGACTATGTGACTAAACTGTCAGTCCCAACAAGTCACAAATGACTTGGGGTTGCTATAGGAAGTGCTATAAACAACGAGCAAGATGCATAAACCCATAAATGACTTAGAGGTCATTGCAATGATGTTCTTCAATTTGTAATTGATAGTCTTCTTATCCATAAGCATAAGAGTAACCAAAAGTGAATCCAATTTCAATGAAAAGTTATTGAACCCATTTTGTATAAACAAATTGATTTCAAAGAGGGAGACTTGAGTTTCTTCTTCATTGTATTTCTTGCTGTTATCAAGAATGGAGACGGTCATAACTAAATTCGCGAAATTATTTCTTATTATTCCACCAACCCCAATTGATTACAAATCAGACGATAACTTAATTGGGAGTCTTATTTTCTATCCCCGTGAATATTGGAAGTTATAGTTTGATTTAACTACTAAAACAACTATATTAATTTAATTGTAAAACAATAATGATTAATTATTTTGGTTCATATTGTTTAATTATTTGCTTATTGTTCATTTCTTAGAGGTTAGGATTGATTGTTGTGTTGTTACTGATCATTAATGTTTTGTTAATTACAGATTAAGACTTTGTATTGCAAGACAAGACATGGGAGTAATTGTTTAGCTAATGAGAAGAAGATTTTTCGAGAGATAACAACATTAAAGACAAGAAAAGAAATTGGAAGTTCTAAATTGGTTAACAATAAGGTACCAAATTACATTAAAGACAAGAAATGTGCCTTATTGTGGCGACATTTGTCGCCACAAATACCCCGAAAGTCGCCCCTAAAAAGCTATAGTAGCGACAATTGAGCCGTAGCTAGTACTTCCATAGCTAAAAGTTTTTTGTGACGACAACTGAGAGTCGCCACAATAAATGCCCACCTGTGGCGACATCAGTTGCCACAATACCTCAAATTGTATGCCACAAAAAATATTTCTTACACCACATATTTGTCCAAGTCGCTACAAAAAGGGAGGATTTAGTGGCGATGAAGTCGCCATAGAACACCTAATAAAAATCAGCAGCAACTTTTTTGTCGCTACTGAAAAGGCCTTTAGTAGCAATTATTTTGTCGCCGCTGAAAAATAATTGATTTTTAGTAGCAACTCTTGTCGCCACAAAACAAATAAACTATCAACAGCAACTTTCATGCCGCTAGTGAAAAATGACTTTTAGTAGTGAAATATGTCGCCACAAAAACTAATATTCCATTTGTAGCAAATTTCACCTTGTTACTAAAGAACAAGTTGCACTACAATAATATTCGCTACAAAATATGTCCCCATTAAATGGTATTTATCACCACATCACAAACAAAATAATTCTAAGTTTTCCACGCAATAAAATTCTAAAATTGATAAGCTATTGAAAGAAGTAGTATTTTACAAACTGCAACAGCATCCTCAGGCCGAATATTACAAGTTCATTACTAGAAAGCCAATTGCATACTACATATTACATAGGTGACATTATATGCATACACACATTTGATCTAAAAACTTTCATTGCACACCTTCAGGCTTATCCTTGGGCAGCCCCATTATTTAAGAACCTTGTCCGTGGTATTAAAAAAAAGACAAAATCATTTTAATATCTCACAATGTAATGCTAATAATAAAAAAGGATGACATAGAGTGATTAAGATTATAAAAAGCAATGACATAATGGTTCAGACACTTCTAAAGATAAATTTGAAGAAAAATGAAAATGGATCAAAAGTAATAGTCAGATGAAGAAGCTCACAATACAATATACAGAAAAGCACAAGCAATTGAGAGTGGAAGTATGAAAAAAACAAACAAGACATCAAATAATAAATAGTAGGCAATAGCAAGTTCAAGAAGCATCTACTAACTTGGTAATTTGTATATATCATTTAAAGAAGCAAGACTATCATAAATTACAAACATCTTAAAAACATAAGATATTGTTTAAAGCTCAACTTCTTCCCAAAATAAACTGAGAAATCTACAAGTTATTCATCAAAATCTTGAGATATGCACCTTACAAGGACTAAGCAAACTTGATTTCACTTAGTTCTGAAATACTAAAATTGTACAAGTTTAGACAACCTCTTGAAATTTTAAGAAAATTTCAGCCTAACAAGTATGTCATTTTGACAAGTACTGTATAAAAAGATGACAAAATAACACCTTATGAATTGTTCTTCTAACAACAAAGGTATGTAATTTGCAAG
>JAJOOH010031291.1:0-10570 GCA_029582605.1 Solanum gracilifrons
AGGAGAGCACGAACGACGTCGTCAGCTAAAAGACTGCCGTAGACGAAAACATTGAACAAGGATTGTCGATTACTGGCAGACGCCATGTTTGGCAAAACGATGTTTTTGATTTCACAATTCTGACTTTTGTTTGAATCTACAACGTCACTTCATGTTTACCTAATAATTATGCTAAAGTATTGTAACGCCTCATGGTGCTTCCGACCACAATGTGACTCTCACCCTTTCTGATGCCCATGATATTGGGTTTGGTTTAAAATATCAAAATTTGAAGGTGCCTTGCGAAATTGGAATTTTGGAGATAATTTCAAAGCTCTTTGTCATTGTATAATGTCATATATTTATAATTTGAATAGCAAATCTATAATAAATTGTAGGATTTAGGGTATTATGAAAAGATAGCTTAAATGATAAAATAGAATAATTAAATAATAAAAGAAGACAAAATGAGAAAACAATATTAAAGTAACGACATGATCACATCAAATAGAACGCTACATACATAAAAAAAAAAATTGTCAAAGATAAATTCAAATGAGACAATCCAATAAAAATTTAAGTAATAATCAAAATAGATATTGTATTTAGATTAATAATATAACACAATATAACATGTAGCGACCATCCAATCAAGGTATAGTATGAAGCATGTCTATGTGGATATATAAGTCACGTAAATTTGATAGGAGTGTAAAATAATTTTCTATAATTTTATTTCTAAAAAGCACTTTGACTAAAAGTAAAAGTTTTAATAATTCTACCAATAAATTTAAATAATCCACTAATGATCAAGAAAAATATTATAATTATTATTGGCATCATTTTACGTTTATGTCCTCCAATTTTGGATATGCACAAGTAAACACTTAAACTTGTATAAAATTGAACAAATAGACACATGAGTCCTACATGACACAATACATGTAGAACACCACGTAAGATAAAAAATGACATGTAGGACATGTGTGTCTATTTGTTCAACTTTATACAAATTTAAGTGTCTACTTATGCAGACCCAAAGTTGAAAGGACATAAATGTAATTTGAAGCCAAGTTAAAGGGCATATCTATGTATTATGCCAGCCCATCATTATTTGAGAAAGATAATAATATAAAAAATGGACATAATACATAAACATGACCCTTAACTTGGCTTCAGCAGACAACTATGCCCTCCAACTTTGAGTGTGCATAAGTAGACACTTAAAACTTATATAAAATTGAACAAGTAAACACACGTGTCCTACATGGCATAATACACGTAGGACACAAAATTGCAATATAGGATGCCATGTAGGATGAATGTGTCTATTTGTTCAATTTTATACAAGTTTAAGTGCCTACTTGTGCATCCAAAGTTAAAGGTCATAGTTGCCAACTGACGACAAATTAAGGGCATGATTATATATTATGCCTAAAAAATATAGTAAAAGAGAGAATTTTAAAAATGAAATCATCATTTATTTCATATTTCCACATTTCCTAATTCTTTTTCAGCTTAGCTAATATTTGAACTGAAATATTAATATATTTCATAGAAGTTGAAGGATAAAAAGTGTAAGAAAGCAATGATAAAAAATGAGAAAAGTTATCTCAGATCATAGTATAATGAAATATCTATCCTATTAATTTCAAGCATAATTATCTCAAAAGTTATTTTTATGAGTATCATTTTCTGATGAAAGTTGTTTTTATTATTATTTATATATTTTAGAAAAAATCACTATAACGTAAAAATATAATAGCAAAAGATATAAATGTTATTACATTAATAATAAAATATATATGAATTATATATAAAAATCTCTTAAAATAATAAAAATCAAATTTATGTACACTTTTATATTTGGGGTTTACATTTTCACATCTGAAAACTTCCACTAAATCGCCTCATAAATCTATGTCTTTCATTTACGTTCCGAAGAATTTTTGGTATGCTCCATCCTAAAAGTATTTTTTTTTTAAAGTCAAATAGTATCACATAAATTGAAACAAACTTTCATCTATATCAAAACAAAAATAATAAATATTTATATTTGTTTGTTTTATTTTTTCATCTCAATTTATTTATCTAAACTTTTTTTATATTTTATTTTAAAAAAATAATTTTAAATTTTCACATTACCTGAAATCACAAAATTCAAAAGTTTTCTTTCTTCGAAAAAGTAATTTTTTTTTATGGGATTGTCCAAAGGAACAAATTGAGATTGATTGTGTTTTACAAAGAAGAAGGAAGAGGTGAAAGATTAAAACTTAATTATGTACTGTTTGCATAGTTGTTAATTCAGTATTGTATTTAATTAATTAGATGTGAAGGACAAGGAGAAGAGCCGTCTCGCACTTTGTCCGGATTTACAAATCTTCCCTCAACTCCGCCCAAATCTACTCGTTAGTTCCCTTCTCTCTAATCTTCATTTTGATTTCTGAATTTTCAGTATTTAGTAGTCTATTTATGAATATTGTGTATTTAGAAGAAGATGAAAGGTTTATCATGGTCATTTGTATTTGTAGTGGTTTCAATCGAACTGATTTCAATTTGGAGTTAAGATGGGCATTTTGAATTTCGGAGTTTTAAGATCTCTAATTGTTACTATATTGTTTTGTCCAAGTGCGTTTGAAATGAATCAGAAAGTAAGGTTGATATGATCAGGGATTTGAGTTTGTTTATTTGCTTTTGTGTATTAGGTGCAATGGATTTTGATTTTTTGCTTATGGATTTGAAATACATTGGACGAAATCTATCTATCAATTCACTTGTTGCACGAGGTTTAGTGTATAGGTGGAGGAGGGTAAAGGGATGTGTGCATTATCCGTGAGTGTCGAGCTGAGATAAGATATTTTGGTCATAAAGTAGTTCCCTTTAGGGCAGTTGGGGCAGTTATATTGTGCTGAATTTTCTGAAAACCAACATTATGAAACGTTATGCTGTTTTTGGTGAACCAGCTGACGGATTTAACGCGATATATGACTGATATGACTCCTGCTCTTTTGGGATCATATGTTATTATTCTAACCATCTACCAGAGGAAATGTGCATTTCTTCAGTAGGCTTAGCACTTGTTGATGAGATGGTATTTAAATTCACAGTTATTTCACAGTTGAAGCTGGAACAGTGAAAGGGTGATGTTGTCTTCCCCCTTGTGGATAAATGTAGTTTCTTTGACTTTTACTGATATTACATGTCAAACTGATATAAGCTTTAAAGATGCTCTAGAGCAAGAACCGGAAAGGTATACGGAGCTGAGCACCGAAGTAAACTGGCTAAGCAATCCAGATCCATCCAGTAGGATTTCAGTATTGCTGTTAGGCATTAGCTAGATGATATTTAACCCTGATGGCTTCAGAACACACCAGAGGACTCTAACACACCTAAATCGAGTTAGTCAAATCTGTCACTTTATTAAAAAAAAAACACAAACACACAGACACAAATCGAGACTTATCATTTTGAAAACGGAAAAGAAAGAAGCACATCTAATTGAGAATCTGAGGCTTCCCAAAAGGTATTAGTATCATTAGAAAATAAGAGTTTCAAGTAGGAAAAAGAGGAGCTGTACTAGAGACCTATTTTTTAACAATTGTAGCCAGTTCACATAACAACATTGTTCAGAAGGCTGGCATCCTTTCGTCGTCATCAGTGAAAAGTAGAAGTGGACGTAAGTGCTCACCTCGCAAGAGTCCTCTTGCAGCTCTTATTTGAAGCGATTGATTTATCCATAAAAGTATTAAGTATCATGGCGTAACATTTGAAAATTATAAATACCCAATTTGCAAGATCATAGGTGTCTTTTTTGTTTTCGGATTTTGAGTTTGCAACTTGAAATATCTATATAATTTCCGACCTCGATTTGGATATCGATTCATTATTTAAAGTATCTTAAAAATTACAAAATATACTACAAAGCACAAGTTTAATGATTATAGGTTTAGAACTTTTGAAAGATCATAGTCAAAGCAAGATCTGTTTTACGGTCTAATAGTAATGGTGTCGTATAATGCGGCAGAGGGAGTCGTTTTTGCTGACACTTTTGTGTCACAAAATTCTACTTTCTTTTCCCTAAGAATGTCTTCGGACAAGGTAAAACTGATTTTCCCAATTTCCGCTCCTTTTGGGCACCCATGTTCCTCCCGGAGATCCAGCTCTTCCATCTTTTTAAAGCTACTTTTTTCAGAACCTCAACTTGATAGAATTCCACTATGGAGACCATCAGCCCAAGGAAGTTCCTTCACTTGATAGAATTTCACCATAGAGTCAAAGGTATTTTCTCCACAGCTTCTACCACAATCAATATACTGCAACCCTTTTCCTTGAATCACATAGTTTCAAATCTAAACTGGATTTTGCCTATAAGTGTCTTCAGATTCCAACAAAACATGTGCATGCTTGTGTGCAAATTTATTTAGGCAAGATAGACACTTTTGGACATTCATCTCAGCCAGTAAACGTGATGCTTGAACCTGTAAAGTTTGGACAGTGAGCTGCCGTTAGACACTTTTGGACATTCATCCCAGCCAGTAAATGTGATACTCACCTGTAAAGTGTGGACAGTAAGCTGCCATTCTCTTCTCCAGGTGAAATTATCTCCCTTAAGATGGAAATTAATGAACTTCTGTCTGGAGGTAAGATCCAAAAATAGCTAATGTTCTCTCTAATATTCTTGCACGAGGAAATCTGGAACCATTGGATCCTCTTCTGTGCATGAAAGCTTATACGAAACCTTCTGCATCAGAAAGTTCTTCACATGAAGTAGTTGGAGAATGATCCTTAGGCATTCTTAGCGTAATTTTCTTTTCAGGATGGTTCTTTTCCTTTTTCATCTTTTGCTTTCGTGATTCTTCAGTTGTATCTTTTCGCTAGATTGTTACTTGTTTGTATACGTCAGTATTAAGATTTATATATGCTTTTACCAAATTAGATGTTTGGCCAGAAGATTCTGATTTTCTCCTTCTTAGTTCTAAGTGGTTTTGGTGATAAAAGTTCACTGCCTATGATTTTCCCATTATAAGTTCCACTTGGCTGTGTTTGTCTTAATGATATGTCATGCTTCTCTCTGTTTCAGCTAAAAGTGATGGGTATATACCTCAGTTCCCCCAAAACAGAGAAATTCTCAGAAGATGGTGGGAATGATAGGGTAGAATATGGTTTATCATCAATGCAAGGATGGCGTGCAACAATGGAAGATGCTGTGAGTATCCCCGCCACTTACTTTAGTTATATGTTTTGTGATGTAGTTTGTGGAATGGAAATAACTTGCTTGCTTTTATTTAATTTGATGAGACAATATAAAAGATTAAATGTCCAAGAGGAAAAACACATACTATATTTTCACAGCTTTCTATCTGGGAAAAAGTAAGGATTTTGGCTTGTCTAAACGGTTCATAGGGCATGTGTTTAAGTTTATAGTTGCTTGTTCGCTTTCAGACTTGAGCAATGTGACTTGTTTAAACTTTGTTTGACTTTTGTTTCTCTAGTCATTTCATCATGCTGAGCTGTGGAATTGGTTTATCTTCAGTGCTGACTGGTCTCCTCACGTGTGATATGAAGTTAAACTGATATATACTACCATGGTCATCTAGGAGTCTTGACAAACTTGCCTTTGTTTTTGCCTACAGCTTCAGTATAAGACTAATAAAACGTTTACATAGTGGAAAGCTTTGGTAGTGGAACTACACAATGTTCATTATGCTTGTTAATGTTTCATCCTCTTAATGATCTATCTGCAGTCCATCTCACGTGTCGGTTTAGACTCCTCCTCAAAAATATAAAAAATAGAAAAGAATAAATAAGTCAAAGAAAGCTGGCAGAATCTTCCAGTGAAAGAGAATAGGCTCAAGTTATTTGATTAATTCTAGTCAAGGTAAAATTATCTTCAGTATTCTAAAATCGCACTACAGATAAGAGTTGGAACTGTTATAGACTCAGATTATGGTATTTGCTTTGTATCAGTTTAAATATTACATCATATGGTTCATGTTATTGTGGCCTTCTGTATATAATACATGCTTATAATGGCCTTCAGTATCTAATACATGCTTATTGTGGCCTTCAGTATCTAATATATGCTTTTCATTGACATAGATATCTGATACATGTTCTTAGTCTTTGTCTTATCATAGTGTTTTAGTTATCAATAATCCAACGTGTATGAGTTAACATTTTGTCCTTTTCCTTTGTTTAGCATGCAGCAATACCTGATTTGGATACTTCAACATCCTTTTTTGGTGTCTACGATGGTCACGGAGGTATGTATGTTGTCAGTACATGGGTTATTATTGGGATGTTATACATTGTTGCTTGGGAAAACTTGTCTTTAGATAACAGAGGAATATAATAAATTAAAACATGATTTGGTGCAGCTAAGGAAATTTTACCTGGAACACAGGCTTGTATTTTCATAATTTGTATTGTGTTCCTTGTATTTACCTCTTGTGTAGGAACCTGTTTTCTTTTTCGAGCAGTAAGGAACTCTTAGGTAGTGAGACTTGACAATAGCTCATATCTGGACAGTTGAGCCATGAAATCATGGTTCTTATGCATCAAGCATTATATAGTGGGATGTGGTGACATTTTGCAATAGATATCTTTTACGTTCTTTCAGGTCTATTTTTGTCAGTAAGGCCATACGTTTGAACTTGGCAGAAATACATTATCGTTTTAGTGTTTTTGTTATTAATTTTAAGAAAATTGCACTGTGGAATATTTGTGATAATGGTACCTTGCAACTTTTGAGTGATTATGTAGATCCCAAGTGACCCGTGGTGGATTTCCGTTTAGAAGAAGTTGGTAATTTGCCAACTTCTTGTGTAGATTCTGTGATGATTCAACTTATGAAAGTAATAAAAGGTTTTTTTTCAGGACAACTTCGAGCAATCTGGGATCCTTGCTTGAAATAATGGTGTTTTGCTCAATACCGGGTTGATTAGTACAACAGAAGGGTTTTAGTCCTATTGTTGGGCAATGAAACCTTTTCTCCCCGTTGTGCAGTCTCTGACTGAGCTTTGGTCTTCTGCTGTCCACCTCTCTCTCTCTCTCTCTCTTACTCACTCTCGTGAGCTTCTTTCTCCTCTGCTCTTCAATGTCTTGTTATATAGTTTCTTTACGAAGAATTTCTCTATGATTTCAGTTCCTTCGGCGTTTGTCTTTTCTTGTTGAGCTTCAACAAGATCTCTCTCCTTTTAATTTCATAAGCTTCTGTTGGCTAAAGCATGACATGCATATGCTTCCTCGGAAAACTGTAACTCAAATGCGTTTACAACAGTGTAGCCAATCAAATAGTGGATTGAGAACCATGAGGTCTCAGGTTTAATTCCAGTGTAGGCAGAAACACTAGATGATTTCTTCCCATTTGTCCAAGCCTTGGTGGGCAGAGTTACCCCATAGAATTAGTTGAGGTGCACACAAGCTAGCCTGGACACTACGGTTATTAAAAAAAACAGTAAGTAGCAAATCGAAATTTTGTGAGAAAAATCAATCTACAGTCATTTAAACACAACATGACAAAAGAAATATGGTTATTGGCTTATTGCTACATCTTAAACAGAACTTCACATGAAATAACTGCAAATAAGCTAAAAACAAACCTGAACAAATTGTAGCATGTGTCTCATGCTTAGCCAACAGAAGTTTTAGAATGAAAAAATGGCTCTTGTTGGAGCTCGAAGGGAAAAAGACAGATACTGTGAAAGGAACTGAAATCGGAGAGAAACTCTTTGTGAAGAAGCTAACCAACAAACATAACAGAAAAGAATTATTAAATTGTGTATTCTACATTATTGCATTGAGCCTATTTATATATATACACTACAATCCTTTTCCATGTAGGACACTATATAAAATCCTAATCCTATTCTAACACTCCCCTTCAAGCTGGTGCATATAAGTCATGTGTACCGACCTTGTTACAGATGTAACTAATATGAAGACCAGTGAGGGATTTGGTGAAAATATCTAAAAGTTGATCACTTGACTTCACAAATTTTGTAACAGTAGTCAGTATCTCCTGAGAGTATCTTTTCTCTTATAAAGTGACAGTCAATCTCAATGTGCTTAGTCCTATCATGAGATACTGAATTTGTTGCAATATAAAGTGGCACTTGATTATTACACAAGTTTCATCTGACTGATTTCTCCAAAATTTTAATTCTCTGAGCAACTGTTTGATCCAACTGCTCACAAGTTGCTACAACCATTGTTCGATATTTTCCTTTTGAACTAGATCAAGCAATCACATTCTGTTTCTTACTCTTCAAGGATGCCAAATTACTTCCTACTAAAACACAATATCCAAATGTAGAACGTCTATCAGCCCAATCCGCATCTGTATATCCAACGATATGTTCATGGGCTTGATCCTCGAAGAGTAGTCCATTGCCTGGAGCTGACTTATCCTTTTACATATAGGATACCTTTAACAATCCTAATCCTATTCTAACAATTTTGAAGAGAAAGGGAGAGAGAAAACTGAAGAGCAAGTGAAAGAGATAGAAGGAAGAAGACCAAAGCGCAAACCACATAGCTGCAGAGCCAAAGGAAAAGGGTTCACAGCTTTATTAGTAGGATTAGCCAAACTGAGTATCTTACCATTGGGCAACGGAAATACACATGTGACTGCTTTTATTACTCTGTTGCTGAACTATGGGGTTTCAAAAGGTTTGAAGCTGACAATATGGACTGAGGATATTTTAGCAAACAATTGAGAGGAGTTTTTCCCAAAAATAATTCCTTCTTTATTTATTCTTAGAACAACATTAAATTCTACCACATATGCTGCCATGCACAACAGAAATGACAAGTTGATCTTTTTTCCTTTCTTTCCCATTTCACTAACAACACCAATCAAATTCATCAAAACCATTACTCCCTAGGCTTTGTTCAGTGGTAAGAGCACCACATGTGATGTGTGGCTTTGGCGCATGTCACGAGTTCAAACCTTGCTATTACCAAAGCCTTGTAATTCAGTGGGAACGGGTATAGGGGTGGGCCCATTATCTTCTGAGTTTCCAGTCATCCCTTAGTGAATTTCTTGGTTATAAAAAAAATCATCAAATTCTTCTGCAAAAATGAACATTGAATTGCAATTTGTGCTTTCATTTTTGCTTTTTTCACTGTCCTCTTTTGCTGACACATTTCCCAAATGTTTTTTCACAATACATCAAAAGACACTTTACATTTTGAAGCTATTGCAATTCTTCAGGGTGGGTGGAAAGAGGATACTTCAAGGTCAATTAAGGGGAAAAAGGAAAAGTAAGATAGGACCTTCCGATATCATCAGGTTGGGTATTCAATGAGGCAACTGAAGTGTTCTGTGGTAGATATTTAGGTAGTTGTTCAAAACTGGAAGTTATAGTTAGGAGAATGTTTATTCAGAAATAAACTCAAGGAGACGTGTTATGACTGTATCAGGATCTTCTCTTATTTGAGCAGTGAACTTGAATCTTTGGTAACCTGTTTATGGGTTTTGTTAAAGAATGACAAAAGTCCCACATTGGTGGTTAATGAGATGGGTGGACTCTTTATAAGGTTTGGGCAATCCTCCTCCCTTTGAGCTAGCTTTTGGGGTGTGAGTTAGGCCTAAGGCCTAATTTAACGAGCATCTCACCCAATGTTGGGACCTCCAAAAAATAAAAATTGTCCACGCACCAGATGCTAAGCACTAGGCGTGAGGTGGGGCGTTAAAGAATGACAAAAGTCCCAGATTGGTGGTTAATGAGATGAGTGGATTCCTTATAAGGCTTGGACAATCCTCCTCCCTTTGAGCCAGCTTTTGGGGTGTGAATTAGGCCTAAGACCTAATTTAACAGGTTTCAAGTAGGAGTTCGGGAAATGTTAGTTTGGATGAGTTGATGCCGTTTATCCTATGACTTGATCATATAGATAATATTTATGTCTGCTTGAACAAGCAATATCCCTTCAATGGGGATATCGACTCTTAATGCATGACTCATGACACTAACATCTATCCTTTTCATTCATTCAATAACTGATGATTTGTCCCCTCTGAAGCTACATTCTTTAGAATTGAAATCTGGTCATGGGTCTACTATATTCCTACGTTCTATTCTTTCATTTAGTTTATACTGTTTTATGTGATTCTTCATGTTTGTGGGTGATTCCACTGCTAGATTATGGTTGTTCGCATAATGTTCCTTTGTGAAGGTGTGCCTGAGAGTTGTAAATTTGGAGGTCTTAGAATGATATTCTTGCTTGGCATAAGCTGTATTATCTGTGACCCTTGCCTGCATGTACTCCCTATTCTTTGTTTTATATGGTGGTGTTAGGGATGTAACTGCAATAGATTTGATCTGGCAGGCTTGAAATTAATTCATGCAATAGAGGTTACTAAAGAAGCTTCGATATCCCCAAAAGTACCAATTCAAATCCAAGTTCTTATTCATGCTTATTAAACAGTAGACACTTTAGTCTTTGATACTTTTCCTGCTCTAGAAAGATAAGGTTGCTACTATAATCAAGCTTCTTGAAGAACATTTTAAGCAACTACTTCTGCGACTTCCTGATCTAACCATATAACTGAACATTTCATAAATTACAGGTAAAGTTGTTGCTAAATTCT
>JAJOOH010031296.1:0-10627 GCA_029582605.1 Solanum gracilifrons
TAGTTATTACTTCGCACCAATCGACACTAGCCTATTAGATAGTAACACACTAAATCTATGTTGATAATTCTTTTCTTGTTGATTACCTCCTTGGTCCGACAAGTAGCAACAAGGCGAGTTCTAACGTTGGCCACCGTTAAAAAAACTTCTAAACGAAAGAATTATTAATACATGCAACACACTATTGAAGAATTGCTTATTTACTATTCATACTTTGTTAATCGCTCATGGTTCCCAAAACCCTAGTTGTGGATTTAGTTACTCATATAGGCAAGAACACAATTCATAATTGTAGATGAAGAAATCATGAACTTACGTAAAGAGAATACCAAACCCAGAAATTTAACTTGAATTGCAAATCCAAAATCTTCAAAACGAACTTGGGAAATCAATAATTGCTAGAGTTGCAAACTAATCTCCAAAGTTACCAAGTAAAACTAGAATAATAATGTCTTACCCCTAAAAACGAGGTTTACATGCCCTATTTATAGAAAACAAATCCTAAATTGAAAGGGAAACGAATTAAGGAAAGGTTTGTTCAGGTACGCGTCTTCAATCCACGAGACCGACTTACAAACCGTCGATGGATCTACGGTCCGTAAGTCCCTTCCGTCAATCGGGACTTAGAAAATATTTCAGTTTCCACAAGTCAGCTTCTCTGAAGTAAACGACGGACCAACAGTACGGACCGTCGATCAATCTACGGTCCGTCAATCCCCTCTGTAGCTCCATACTTAGAATCTTCAAAAATCAGGTACTGGAACCCTCGCAGTATCACTCTACGGATCAACAGTACGCTCCGTAGATCAATCTACGGACCGTCAATGAGTACGGTGGTTCCACACTTGGTCAGATTTCCCTGATTTGTCCTCAATACCATGCCTGCTGATCTACGGTCATCACCTACGGACCGTGAATGGACCTACGGTCCGTAGATCACCTCCGTGGATGCCTTGTTTCTGCATTTCTTTCAGCTATCTCTATACGTCCGCGCCTGAACACCTTTCCTGCAAAACATGATAAAAACACATAAAAACCAATATAAAAAGCCCCTAGACACACACAACTTGTAAGTGAAATGTATTAGAAATACCGCAAACTCACGGTATATCAGGAGTCTGGGAAGAAGAAGTACCTGAAGACCCAGGGACCAGAGTAGGCAAAGATGCCTATGCAGGTATAGAGTCAATGCCCATTTGTCATGATGTATCTACCAGGGTTGCTCTCTTCCTTTCAGCCTCATCCCTAGTGTACTCGGCCTCAATACGCCGAATGTCTGTGGAGGATGTGGAGGATGTGGAGTGACCTCAATATCTCTCATCGCGTCCCGGGGAACTCCAGAACGTTGGCACAACTCTGTAATCAACACTGGGAATGGTAGGGAGGTCTGTCTCTGCTTGGCCCTCATGGTCATCTCCTGCTCTATGATAAGCCCTATGTCAATGCTCTTCTTAGACATAATCGACCCGAGGCAGGCCGCCTTAGGATGGCAGAGAATGGACTCATTCTGGGATGGCATAATGGAGCTGCTGATGAATCCAAACCAATATCGTGCAGCTACACTCAAGTCCTTCTTCTCGATCGGGACTCCTGCCTCAATCCATCTCGGAGTGGTGTCAAAGATGAGGGGAGATAGCCAGCCCTTGAGCTCATCCAATGATGTTCTAGTGGTACCCAGATTGGGGTAGTCAAAGTCTGACCCTCTTTCAAATACCGCGTTGATGTGATCACAGCTACAGTGCACTACTGTCCCCGTACCATGATGGACCCCACTAGTCTGAAGGTACTGGCTTTCTTCTTGCCCTTAGGAACCAGGTCACCATATGCCGAGTAAACCTCCCAGACCCATGTAGGAATATAGGGGCCACGGGGCCTGGTAAACCGTTCAAAGCGATGTTACTGGAGTGTCTCCCTTACCCTGGAATATTTTCCATCTAGGCCCTCCGTAGAAAGTAGCTTCTCCTCCAGAATAGTCCGCAACCCATTGGATTTTAATCTGTTGAGTAGCCTGGGGGAGGGACCTATACTGGGCCACAGGTGGTGCCGGAGCTGGCACTGTACTAGCTACAGGAGGAGTGGTTGTTGGGACTCTAGATGAGTTAGGACGAAACCTAGCAAGAAGCTCTGCTCGCCTAGAATGAAGTGGTTGGTCATCATCTGACTCAGATAATGTAGCCTGGGAGTCAATGGACTCTCTCTCCCTGCCGAAATTGTGCTCCAAAACCTCAGAAACTCGCTTCTTGCCTTTGCCATTGCCTCCCTTTGGAGGCTTTGTTCTTCCCTTCTTAGAAGGATTAGCTCTTCCTTCATTTATAACTACGCCCTGTGCTCGTTTACGGGGTGACATATCAAGTTTGGTTCTAGCCATATCTACAAAAACATCAAAAAGAGTTAGAAACAATTCAAGTAAAGTTGTAGAAAATAGTTGCAGACAGACTTGCCGAACCGATCGACGAGTCGCCGAATCACTTTGGCGAGCCAGATCGGGTTCGCCAAAAGGATTGGCTTCAAAATTTTCTTAGACAATTGGCATGTCGGCGATGGAAGGGACTTTCGGTGAATCGCCGAGAGCATTCGGCCAGCAAGAACTAGCTCGCCAAAAGTTACAGTGCATTTTAGGGGTTAGGGGCGCAGAAAGGGCAATCAAGAAACACTTTCGGCGAGTCGCCGAGTGCACTTGACGAACTCAGGCTTCTCGCCAAAAGTTACAGAACCCACACTCAACAATTACTTGAAACTAAAAACGATATAGGGGGATTTGGCGAACCGTCGAGTGGTTCGGCAAGCTCGACCCAGCTCCCCAAACTGCCCAACATGCCTACTTTTAACCCCATCTTCCAAATTCAACCCCGCAGCCTCCAAAAACAAAATCAAAACATGCACACATTCAATTAAACTAAGACCCATTACATCCATTCCCCAGGATACTCAGACTTCTCCCGGTTTGGCAAAATTTGGTCATTTGACGACTTTAGCCCTTAGAAATGACGTCAAATGCTCCATCATCAGGAAAAATATGTCATTTAGCACAAATGCGGGTTACTTAGACTTCACCCGACTAGACCCAACACCAAATTAGCACCACCCAACAATTTTGATCAATTTTAAGGCATGCAAATCTCGGGAAATCAACTGTTAGGCATTATAGGCATAATATTCAAATTAAAACAGGCACACACGCATATAATTACGATCAGAGAGGCCCAGTACACATCACTAAGATAAGACAATTGCAAATGAGTAAAAATTACTAATTACAAGTTTAGGATTCGAAAAACGAACCTTAGAAGCCGAATAAATAAGTTGTAACGCTAGGCGGCAACGATATCCACTCCGAACACACAATCGACGACCAAAAAGTAGTAAAAACACAAAAATATGGGAAATTATAGTGCGGGTGTGAGTTTGGGAAGTTGAAAAGTAAGGGAATATGAAAGATTTTGTACTTTTAAACTTTTGGCCTTTAAAACCATCAGTTCTCGCCCATTCGGCGACATTAGTTTTGCTCACCGACCCACTCGGTGACACGCCGAGTGGGCATTTACCTTGCTGAGTTTTACAGGACCTCCAGTTAATGCGGGGGTCCAAACGGCGGACAAAGTCGTGATCGTCAACCTATTCGGCGACATGCCGATTTGCTCCTGGGCTCGCCGAGTCTTATAGACTCCAACCTTAGAAATTCTTGAGTCCAACAGCGGTCCAAGTCGGGTTCGCCAACCTATTCGGCGATTCACCGACTGAATATTTAGCTCACCAATTTGTACATTCCACACAATCATTCCACACTTTAACCTGCACAATCAACACACGATTATTTTATGAACAAAATGAAAGTAGTAAAACTTGGGTTGCCTCCCAAGAAGCGCCTTAGTTAACGTCTGGTAAGACGCAATTTCCCACTCAATTTTGATTTGTGGGGCAGAGAAGAGACAACACATAACCCATTTGGGTCTCCAGTAGTTGAATAGACATGGAATAGGAAGTAGTCATCTGATTCAGCAATGAGAAATTCTCTTTTATCTCATTCAACACTTTGTCGTGTTCTTTGACTTTGTGAAGAATGAGTGAGAGTATCTCTTCTGTTTTTACATCCTCTTATTCCTTGAACTTTCTACGGTCAAGAGGAGGAATGTAACGATCTTTATTTTTGTACGGTACCTTTAATTCCATAATTTGTTTGGCAACAAGATCCAGCTGAGTCAACAGTGTGGCCAAAATCTGGTCCTTCTCAGTCTCCTTGTTGGTCTTGGCCATATGATCAAGGAGTTAGGCTGCTATTGCATAGGGTAGTCGTGTGAGACCACCAGAAGATATTTGGTTAGCCAATCCTCTGTTCTCTGGACCAAGACCTCTGTAGAAACAGTCCAGTAGCATTTAGTAGCATTTTATCTGAGATTCCATGAGCTAGGCATTGTAGCAGTAATGACTTAAATCTCAGCCACAACTCATGGATTGACTCACCTTCCAATTGCCTGAAACTTAGGATGTTATCCCTAAGAATCATCATTCTCAAAGGAGGGTGGTCCATTTGGTCATCGCTGCTTATTTCTTCAGTTCTAAACAAGCAACAGGAAAACCAAAACTAAGCGTAAGTAGATTCAAGTATGACTAACAAGAACAAAATTCAACTTAAATAAAAGAATCTTAAATAACACCACTCCCCAGTAGTGGCGCCATTTTGATTAATGTTTCAAGGACACTTCTTCCAATTCTAAGCGTCAACAATCGTTAGTCAGTATAATAACCCAACTAAATAAAGTTGGGGTCGAATACCACAGGGAGGGTTACGTGTTTAAGATTTAATCGGTAAGTCCAAACAGGTTCGAATTAGTCATAGAAATAGACATTATCGAATAAAAACATAATTCAAATCAAGGGGTGACACGAATGTCAACTAAAGGGGTTTGGGTTTTAGTTATCAACTATAGCAGCAGCAAATTAACACAAAAATAACAATAGAGAGACAGGTTCTTGGGATGTGATTCGATTACGGGCTATTACAGAAAAATGGGTAATTGCACCTGTTAGAAAATAGTCCATTCACTCTCCCGAATCAAGTTAATTTTTCACGAACATCAACAAGCATGCAAAATAAGAACAACATACGCTTTAGTCCATTCACTCTCTCGAGCTGAATATGTGGAAAAGGGTTTAGGATTCACTCTCTCGAGCTGAACTCATGACAACCCAATACCCACAGACCATCAACCAATAATCTTTGTTTTAAAACCTCTCTCTCAAGCAAGCCAAAAATACGAAGGTAGAACTGCATTTACAACTACAATTCTTTAATTTAAACGACAATTACTTATTTAAATCACTTCTAAACAGCAATTACACTAACAATTAGCAACACTCATTAGCTAAATCAACCCATAATCACACCCCAAGAATTGGGATTTTAGCTAGACATCATAAAAAGATAGAAATTGTTACCAAATTGTGTTTCCATCCACTGGGTACGATTAATTTCGTCTTCACAAAGGTCCAAACTGAAGAATCTCAAAGACCCACTTCCAATTTCTCAAAAATGGAAAACTCCAATTCTTCAAAGCCAATGAAAACTTGTGTCTCAGTTCAGAATACTCAATATTCAAAAATAAGATACTTGATAATGATAAAAGCTTTATAGATTAAATGTTCAAAAATGTATTTATAATCTCCAAAAATATGCTGCGAGGGTCCATTCGGCGCAATAAGTCGGGCTCACCGATCCATTCGGCGATGCTCCCTTTAGCCAATTTCATCGCCTTTTTGTCTTGACCTTTAGCATCCTCCAGGTCTATAACTTTGGGCGATATAACACTGCATCGTGGAACCACTCGGCAATCCTCCGACTGCTCATTTCTCTCACCCACTTGACTTTCTCCTTCAGGGTTTGGCACACTAGAACTTTAGGCGGTCAAATGGCCACTCGACTCGCCAAATGGACTTGGTGATCACCAGGCTCTCTTTTCTTCCTTCTTTCAGCTCGCTTCTTTCCGTTTTGCAGCTTAGTATCGTTGTTTTGTTCCTCAATCCAAATACCTAGAAATCAAGGATTTTACATCAGTTATTTGCACAAAATAAGCATTTGAGGACACTAAACCTATACAAATAAAGCCCTAAATGAGTCCAAATCTAGGACTCATCACTTGTACACCATTAGGTTGGTGGTGGCACTGGCATCCCAGAACAACTTTCTCTGCTTCAATAGGTTCTTTTGTAGGTGGCAAAACCTCAACAGTTGGAGCAACAGTTGCTGGAATTTCAGACTTTGGAGCTACATCTTCAGATTCATCATAGCATAGAACTTGACTAAACAACTCTTCATCCCAGTTCCAAGTATTGTCTTCATAAAAAACAATATCTCTACTAGTCAATATCCTTTTTGTCAAAGGATTAAATAGCTTGTACACCATCAGGTTGGTGGTGGTACTGGCAGCCCAGAGCAACTTTCTCTACTTCGATAGGTTCTTTTGTAGGTGGAAAAACCTCAACAGTTGGAGGAGTAGTTGTTGGAATTTCAGACCTTGGAGCTACATCTTCGGATTAATCATCGCATAGAACTTGACTAGACAACTCTTCATCCCAGTTCCAAGTATTGTCTTCATAAAAAAACAACATCTCTACTAGTTACTATACTTTTTGTCAAAGGATTAAATAGCTTGTACGCCATCAGGTTGGTGGTGGCACTGGCAACCCAAAACAATTTTCTCTGCTTCGATAGGTTCTTTTGTAGGTGGCAAAACCTCAACAGTTGGAGCAGCAGTTGCTGGAATTTCAGACCTTGGAGCTACATCTTCAGATTCATCATCGCATAGAACTTGACTAGACAACTCTTCATCCCAGTTCCAAGTATTGTTTCATCAAAAACAACATCTCTACTAGTCACTATC
Source organism: Solanum gracilifrons (assembly GCA_029582605.1). Lineage (NCBI taxonomy): Eukaryota > Viridiplantae > Streptophyta > Magnoliopsida > Solanales > Solanaceae > Solanum > Solanum gracilifrons. The sequence continues at coordinate 6,879 of JAJOOH010031296.1, forward strand.
CTTTTTGTCAAAGGATTAAATAGATTGTATGTCTTGGACGTCTCGCTAAGACCAAGAAAGACACACTTAACACCTTTATCATCAAGTTTCTTTCTTTTTACACCTAGGACATGTGCATAGGAAATACAACCAAATTTTTTGAAGTGATCTACAGTCGGTTTCCTTCCACTCCAAGCCTGTTGTAGTGTTACATCTCGAAGAGCAAAAGTAGGACTTCTATTCAAGATGTGGATGCTCCAATTTACTATTTCCGGCCAAAATGCCTTCGAAACTCTTCCACGAGCCAGCAAGCTTCGAACCATGTCAAGAATGGTTCTGTTCTTTCTCTCCGATACATCATTTTGTTGAGGTGTATATGTTGTTGTGAGCTTTTTTCGAATGCCACAAGACTCACAAATTCTTCAAATGCCTTAGAGCAATATTTACCTCCATGATCTGTTCGAAGGCTTTTTATGGTCTTCCCTGTCTCTTTCTTCACATGGGCTTTGAAATTTTTAAATATATTAAAAGCCTCTGATTTTTCCTGCAAAAAATATACCCAAGTCTTTCGGGAATAATCATTAATAAAGGTAATAAAATGCCTTTTGCCTCCATTAGATATTGGTGTTATTGACCCACAAATGTCTGAGTGAACCAACTCCAACATATCTTTTGTTCACTATGACTTGCCTTTCGGAAATTGAGACCGGTGTTGTTTGCCAACAACACATTCTTCACAGACTTGAGAAGGAACAACAATTTTAGGAAGGCCCGTCACCATATTCTTCTTCTGAAGGATCTTAAAACCACCAAAATTTAGATGACCATATCGAAAATGCCACAACCATGAAGGGTCTTTCACTTCCGCCATAAATTTTTTTTGGACATTTTCAATCTTCAAAGGGAACAACCTGTTATGACTCATTTTCACAATAGCGATAACTCCTCTAGAAGGATCAGAAATTTCGAAAGAATCGTTCCTAAGGGTGATGACATATCATTTTTCTAACAATTGACCAGCACTCAATAAATTATTTTTCAAAGCAGGAACATAAAACACATTAGATATTGTTTCCACACACCCATTCTTGATTCTAAAATTGATATTACCCTTCCCCATTACATTCACAATGGAGAGATCACCAAAACCAACCGTCAAATGGAAGCTTTCATTTAAATAAGAGAAAGAAGACTTACGTCCAGTCATGTGGTTACTGCAGCCAGTATCCACATACCAAATAGCTTGCTCCTCAGGCTCATTTTCGATATGGACTGCCATTAACAAGGTTTCTCCTTCATTGTTCTCAATAAAATTTGACTTTTCTTCTTTCTCACTAGGCAACCTAGTACGACATTCAGAACGATAATGACCAAATTTATGACAGCGATAACATTCTACCTTAGATTTGTCAAAATCTTTTTCTCTGCCTTTGACATAGTCATCATTGGCTCTAAAATTCATGCTGCAATCTTTGTTGCCACCATCCCTATTCCCTCGATCTCCTCTCCCTCTTCCTCTAAATCTACTCCTTCTTCTAGAATGGGAAGAAATAAAAGTAAAAGCCTTCAAGGCCTTCTCCTCAAAATTTTAACTTCAATTCATCTTTTGCTCATGTACCAACAAGGAGCTTTGCAATTCGTCAAGTGACAAAACATTTATGTCTTTTGACTCCTCAATCGAGCATACAACATAATCATATCTCAATGACAGGGAACGCATTATCTTTTCAATAATTGTGACATCGTTCATTTTCTATTCATGAAATCGCATCTTGTTACTTATCTCCATGGTTCTAGTGCAATAGCTAGTGAAATCCCTCCTCAAGGCTTGAAGTTATGCTCTCTTCACTCTTGTAGTACCTTGATACTTCTTTTTCATGGAGTCCCATATATCTTTGGAAGTTTCTTTGCAAAGAATAGTTTCCAAGATAAGGTGCTCAATAGCCTAAAAGAGGTCATTTTTAGCCTTCAAATCTTTCAGCTTTCTTCCTTCAAACTCTGTCTTTTGAGCATTCGTCAAAGCATGTCCTTCCACTGGAGCGCCATTCCATCCTCGACAATTGGTCAATACTCCTTTGACCGTAAAAAGTTTTCCATCAGCATACTCCAATGGTCATAGACCATCAAAACGAGGGATGTCTGCTTGCACAAAGTTGCTCTCTGAAGCCATAGATGAATAATGAATTTCTGGGTGAACTCTCCTCACATGTGTTTTTTTCTAGATTACACCTAGCTCTAATACCATTGATAGAAAATAACAAATAGAACGATGAAGAAAGCAGATTGAAATAAGGAATAGAAGATTGCACAACACTCTTATCTTCAATAGCAATCAGGATAAGTCAATATATAGACTTTTACAAAGAGTTTTATGTTACGCATAAAACCCATAAACCCACTACTACTAGGACTCCTAACTGACGCTACTAACTCACTAAGAATCTGCCCACTTCATAATAATTAGGAGTTGAACATTTCAACAAAATAAAAATGCCAACAAACATTAAATAAATGAGTGGATGTTTGACAATCGATCAGCTGGCACTCAGGGATCCACTTGGATAGAACACGCTTCTCCTCGGAGGTCCTAAGGATGCATGTGAAGCAGCGAAACACTTTAGTCCAGCTCCAAGTTTTTCCTAGTAAGGTTTTAGCGAGACACGTTATCTATGGACATCTAAGGGGCAGCGTTATAAAATTTTATGGTGTGGATGTCCACTACACCAAGAAGTTACTATCACTAATTATCTCCATTACTTCCTTCCATTGTGTAGATAACCTCCACCTCTATGATCGTCATTCTTGTAATCTTACACCTCCATAACCTCCTCCATTATCTTCATAATTAATATCATGTTTATGAATAATGACTAACCTTTGGTATGCCTCTATGTAACACTATACATAGAGGCATAAGAGTTCATATTGTAAATACTTGGATACTTGGAAGAATAAAAAAAACTTTCATCTCTTGTCTCTCTATTTCTATTGCATTCATCTTCTATATTTTTTGTCTTATTTTGCTTTAATTTTACAACACATGATTATGTGCTTAAGTATGTCATAGTTTGAAAAACTTTCTATTTCTACTTATTTTGACTATTGAGGAAGTTGGATAGTCCCGATGTAGAGAGATGAGTATATTTTTAGGAAATTTTATATGGTACAACAAAGATGTATTAAATATTTATTATTCATAATTATATATTTTTTAAAATTATAATTTATAATTATTCTTTGTTCTCTTTAGCTTCTCTCTTTCTCGCTCTTTTTTTCTTACCACCTTTATTTTCCGACCCTTATGTTATCTTTTTATTAATTTTTCCCTGTAAGTTTTGCCTCTGCTTCCCTTTTATCCTTGTTAATTGCTTTGGTTTATGTGTTAAAGTCCAAGGGAAATTTTTTATTCTTAAACTTCAAAATCTAATCTTTGTCTTGTATTTAATTGTTTTAGATTTAATTTCAAGTTTTGAGCTTCTCTATTAAATTACCTCTTTAATGCATTCCCTTTCTTTTAGTGTATGTCGGTTCTAAGTATCAAATGACATAAATTCGTAACAATTGGTAAGTAATGGTTATGTAAGTGGAATTGGAATATATGAATATAGTTTTATATACTTTTTATTTGTAATTTTGTATACACTTGGACCATTTTGCCTAATAGTTGTTAAATATCAAAATTATCTAAAACCCAAATTATAGTAATATATATATATATATATATATATATATATATATATATGCTTGTTTGTATTGGGTTACATTACTTT
>JAJOOH010031297.1:0-10342 GCA_029582605.1 Solanum gracilifrons
AATTAACCCCCCCCCCCCCCCCCGCAAATAATTACAAAATAAAATAAACTCCCCAAATAATAACAAAATAAAATAAAATTTAAACTACCCCAAAACCCCAAATCGCCTGCTCCAAATCCCCACCCCCACACCCAAACTCGATCGCCTCATGCAACCACTCCGGCGCTTTCTCCTCCAAATACCCGACCCCTTTTTGCAGAACGCTCCAACCAGTTGATTTTTTTTATCTCCAAATAAACCTTCGGCGGCGCAAAGAATTTAATGAATGGGTTTATTAAATTCTTAAATTTTAACAAAAGAATTCATCATTTTTGTTGAAACCTTCATTTACCATGGATGAGATTTAACTTGAGCAAAATGGTGGCTGAAAATGGAGAAGAAGAAAAAAAATACTCCCTCCGTTTCACAAAGAATGACCTCCTTTCCTTTTTAGTCAGTGTCAAAAAAATGACTTCTTTCCTTTTTTGGTAACATTTTACTTTTTGCTTTCCACGTGACATGTTAAGACCACAAGATTAAGGGCAATTTTGTACATTTGACATAACTTTAATTTAGGACCACAAAATTCAAAAGTCTTCTTCAATTTCTTAAATTTCATGCCAAGTCAAACCAGATCAATCTTTTTTAAACGGAGGGAGTAATTAAAAAGTAACTAATTATTCACTTCACTCGCCTACCCCATGAGTGTATCACACTCATTATGCCATATAAGCAAAAAGTGTCAAAATGACACTGTGAGATTCTACCTGAAGTATCTAAAATGAATATCGCTCAGTTAAGATGTCTCAGTGAAATATTGTGCCAACTTTAGGGGGCCACCAATGGATTAGCCCTATTTGTATGTATGTTCCTCTTTTGGTATAGTTTATAAATACTCCCACATGACTCTATTACTCCACATGCTCATATTTAGATCCCTATTTTGGATCATAGTAACATAATGAAAGGGTGCATTAATATTTTGGGTCTGACTTTGTTCCTCATACAAATAATAATAATTAATTCTAAGAAGAGCTTAGCCAGCTCGTTATCTCTTCGTTCTGATAAAGAAGAACAAATGTGCGGATACGAAAGTTGCTACGAAAAATGTCCTACTGGACAGTGTTGTAGTTGGTTGGGTTATTGCGGAACAACGTATAAGCATTGCGGCAAACAGTACTGTCACCTCCAATGTCCATCTCCACCCTCACCTCCACCCCCATCTCCACCTCCACCGGGACGATGTGGAGTGCAAGCTGGAGGTATAAGATGTCCTGATGGATCGTGTTGTGGTGAAGAAGGTTGGTGCGGAACAACAGAATATTATTGCAACCCACAGTGGTGTCAAAGTCAGTGCAAAATTCCATATTTGTCCACTGAGAATCGCACCACAAGTATAATACACTAAAACCTTCTTACTCATCATTTGGGTAAAGTGAGATCAAATATTAATGCATTGCATACTAATTAATTGGTGGACTAATTGCTTTATGCGCCCTCTCTATTCTATATTAAGTGAAAAATATTTTTCTTAATAAACGTGTATTGCCTCACAAATTCATCAATCAATTAATATGGAAAGAGAGAGTATTATTATTTAAATCCACTCATGAAATGTTGCCTACTTGCCAAATGATACTACCTCTACATCGGTCAATGGGAGCATCATCTATTACATATATAACATATGCATTTAAGAACATAATATCCAAGTCTTTTTATATATTAAGAACCTTTCACAAAAAGCATTTGCAGAATTTATATATATAATCCAGCTAAACATAAACAAGATGACGTACTCGGCGATCTCCTCGCCATCTGTTTTTCTTCCCTCAGGGCTTGGCACACTGGAATTTTAGGTGGTCTGATTAGCCACTCGGTGATATGTCGAGTGCTCTTGGCGATCGTCAGGCTCGGCCTTCTTCATTTCTTCAGCTTGTTTGTTCCATTTTGCCTGTTAGTGTCCTTGCTTTGTTCCTTAGTTCATATACTTTAAAATTAAGGGTTTTACATCAGTTATTGGCACAAAATGATCATTTGAGGACAATACTTCTATATAAACAAAGCCCTAAATGAGTTTAAATCACGGACTCATCATCCCACGATCCTTCACACAGGCCGTGATCTTCACCATGAGCCGTGAATTGGCTCGTGAGAGGGAGCCTTTTTGGGGCACCTTTAGAGAGGCTACTGCCTCACTACCACGGGTGGCACCACGGGGCATGGTGGCCACCATGGGTCGTGAAGACTCTCGTGGTCATGGCGGTAGTGCCTTGGCCAAATTTCGAGCAGCCTTGGCTCCCATGCCTTGGCCCTTTCCCCTTTTCCTTGGCTCTTGCCCTTCTCCCTTGACGCTAACTCTCGCGTTTAGGTCTAATTTAGCCTACTAGTTTGCGGGGTTTACATTTACTCTGGAACTACGTTTGACCTGATTCTTATTTTGACAAAACAACACTTTTCTACGATCAATATCACATTTTCTCCTTTTGTTGATTTTTTTTTTCGATTTTAATTAGATAACCTATTAAATAACACGCATGAGTTAATTGAAATATTTATGACTATCAATAAAGCTCAAATAACTTATTTCCTTGTCAGTTCTTGTAGTAGCACATATATAATTCTAGTTGGATGGTTAGATTAAACCAATTAGTCGTTTATTAGGAAAGATTCGTTATTTGTATATATGTTCCTCTTTTAGATGGGGGATCGCTGCAAGATTTCCTAGCTTCTCTCTTATTGCGTCTTTCTAAAAATTGTTCATCATCGAATTAAACATATTTATCTAATTTTTTGGTAATATATTTGAGCATATATGAGACCACATCGATCTAAATAAATTATGGTGCGCGTAGATGACTACGAGTGTGGACGTCAAGGTTGCTACAAAAAATGTCCTTCTGGATCGTGTTGTAGCATGTGGGGTTATTGCGGAACTACAAAACAGCATTGTGACAAACCGTGGTGTCAAAGCCAATGTCCACTTCCACCTCCACCTCCATACGCAATCGGACGATGCGGAATGCAAGCTGGAGGTAGAAAATGTCCTACTGGATTATGTTGTAGTTCATCTGGTTGGTGTGGAACCACATAATATTATTGTGCCAAACAGTGGTGTCAAAGTCAGTGCAACACTATAACTTCGTCCACTATGAGTGGTACTGAAACCTTCTTGCTTGACGGTATTGTCTAGCTAAATGTTATTATAATGCATTGATTAATACTATAATAAATAAAGGACTTTTGTATAAATTAAAAATATTAAATCAGCAGGTTCGTGGTATAAAATCGTCTTTCCTATATAAGCAACATGCATCACATACTCTTCATATTGTTTACATAAATTTAGGAACAAAATATCCACTCATAAAATGTTGCGTACTTCCCAAATGATACAACATCTACATCTATTATTTATGCATTTAAGCAAGTTGTCATGAAGTTACAAAAATATCCATTGCTACGTTGGAATTTGGATGTTGTGTGGTTGCAAAATAAGCTGCATGTTCTTTTCGAAGCTACATCATCTCTCGAATTCGAAACCTCTAATTAAGGACGCAATAGTGCACCACAACCCATGTTGATAAGTCATGACCATTATTAGTACTACTTGAAAACTATAAGGAGGTTGCTCTTTTTTTCCGCAAGTAGTTCAGGCACTGCCAGAGAATCTATTGAACAAAGGACATATACATCTATTTAATCAACCAAAACTCATATTATTTTATTTTATTTCCTATGCATAAGGCACTACAATTAAACGTACCAAAAGATGAAGCAACGATAAAAAAAAATACGGTTATTAATAGCATCAAATTAAAAGAGGGTGCTAATTTGTGCTGGCATCATCTACTTTAACCATCTTTTTATTGATTATTCTCCTTAATTCATTCAAGCACAATCAAATTTTAAATTTCTCCTAATTAAATTTTTTATAGTAGTTATTTATGAAAATTCCTCTTGTATTAATTAGTCTGAAATGCAAAATTACCAATTTGTAGGAATGATATATGAAAGTTTCATACAATTAGTTGTAATTGGATTAAATTTTCAGAAATCAATATGAGCAAATATTCATATTTCATATCGAATTTGTACAATTATCATACATAAAGATTGCGAACGGAATTCTAAACCTTGAGCAGATATAGATATTTTATATCGATTTATATAATGGTCATACATGAAATTATCTTGAACAAGATATTCACATTTCATTCTAATTTTAAATCGTTTTCATACACAAAATGTGAACCGAATTTTACGTCTCGAGCGAGATTCTTAAAGTATGATTTCGTGTATGTATTGAGAAAAAAACTCCTACTATGTCTGACAAATAAAAAAAAATCTGTTACATTTAGTAAATATAAATCTAATTTTGTGCATATAGAAAATTCTCGAGTTCAATGTTAAAAAAGACATTTTTTTCTGCACAAGGACATGTCCTGAAGAATACAACCCAAAATGGCCCATTAACATCTACGTTTAACGTACGATGTTAGTTATTGATCTCCAAGCCCATCCATAGAGACATCTACACGTTATGGATGGGCTTGACAATGATTATTATTGAATCTAATGACAATTCATTAATGAGAAAATTAGTAAATTAAATAACTAAGCTAACATATAATAGTTAGTTATGAATAATAACTAATGTTTAATTTAATTATAAATAACGGTTAGTTAAAGAAAGGTGGCTTGGAAGGAATAATCTTCATCAAAGAGGATTATTGAGGTTTACATTTGCATACAATAAAATATGATATTCCGCAATCATTTCCCCTGAGTCTAACTCAAGATTTCGGAGAAATTGCAAGTTTCATTAAAAAAATCAGAAGTTCTTGCAAAAAATAAATCTAAGTTCCGCAATAAACCCATCAGGATATAATAAATCATGCGAGAATCGAATTCAAAGGATGCTAACAGAGAAAAAGATGAGGAAAAAATGAAATAAGGATTTGGGTAGATTGAGCTAGTAGTGGTGCCTGGAGAAAAATGAAAAGAGGATTTGGATAGATGAAGTTTGTAGTGGTGATTGGTGTCACCGATTAAAGAGAGAGGACACGAGAAAATTTCCAACTCTACTGAATTAAATCATAGGCATGACAGATATGATGGTGAAGAAATTGAGGTATTTGTATAAATTAATTTGTATATTTTTTGTGATTTTTTTCCTAGCATTTATTATTTTAATTTTTTTTTATATACGTAATGTTGATACATTTGATTTATATAAATTATATGTAGTTTTGTAACCCACGTGTGATTTTTGTAGTCCAGAATTGTATGTTATCAGGAAGAATACATTATAGCTCCTAGTTGTAACATTTTTTGAATGCTTTTGTATATATTCTATATGTGAATGCTTTTATATATATTTGATTTGTATATCTATGTATTTTTTTAACCCATATGTTAGTTTTTGTATACCTTTGATTTGTATACTTAAGTATTTTTTAACCTCATATGAAAGTTATAGTTCATATTTGTATATTATCAGCAAATATACATTTAGCTCTTATTTGTATAATTTCAGCATTTGCATATATATAATATATATATATGCAAATGCTGAAATATAAATTACACCAAAAAAAATATTAACCCCTAAATCAAAAAATTCAAATTGTATATTGATTTTGTATCAATTATACAAATTATACTAGTACAAATAACTAAATTTTCCTTGGTTTGTGAAATTTTGATCCTTGACTCTTATGTTAATAATGTTTAGTGTATTTTTTTAGGCGTCTTCATTTGTATACGATGATTTATTATAATGAACTTTTCGAATCAACTATTGAAAATGTATTACTTTTATTATGACTATAAAAAATAGTTGATTAAATAAAGAGAGATACAATTTGCTAATTAGAGTACAAATTTCTGAATTATTTACCACAGTTATAGAGATTTTCTTTGATTTGTGGATTTTTTTCAAAATTGTCGCATGTTTCATAAATTAAATTGAGGGTTTTATTTGTATAAATATTTAATAGCCGATTATTAGCATGAACGATAAGTAATAAGTGGCTTGTGAGTGTGTGTTGACTTCCATTGGTATAACTTGATTTTCTTAATGCAGGGAAACAGTGAGTGAACTCTTATTCAATCTCTTTATGAGTTATCGTCTTCAAAAGTTTTGTTGAATAGGTAAAGAGACTTTAAAATGTTGGGAAAAGAATATAATTTATTTTAGGTGTGAGTTCATGCAATTGTTAACGTAACTCTACATGTTTTTCATATGATCGATACTGTTGTTGGCAAGGGAGAGAACAATGGAGTGTAACGATTTTAACTGGCAAATCACTTTTTATCTTATTGATTCTGTTTAAGAGTGAGACATGTGATGATTGTTTCATATCTTTCCTACTTTATCTTTTTTCTTTTTTTTTTCTATTTAAATTACCAGAAACAAGACAACTATTGTTGGACAAAGGAAATAATTGATTAGATCCTCATTTTTCATTAATATTAAAGTTTTGCAAAAAAAAAAAATAGAATTTTCTTTTCTTTCTACAAGCTCTTCATCGAAATTTACAAGCAAACACTTACGACGCTCAAGTTGATTTGATTGCAATGAAAAATCACTTACTAAAATACGAAAATATGCAAGTAACTCTTGTTTATTAAACAAAAAAGGACCTAAAATATCCCTCAACTATACGAATTGGTACCCGAAACCCCAGCATGAACCTTTTGACTCTATTTTGCCATCACTAAATCATAAGCTCAATTAATAAATTCATTAATGACGTGTCACTATCCTATTGGCTACCCTAACAATTAATTAAAAAGTCAAAAAAGTCATCAAATCTTTTAACCCAATGTTCCAATTAATTCATCATCCCCAAAACCTTATAATCTAACTAAAACATACACTCAATCAAGAATATCATAATAAATAATAAGTATATTACACGTCTGCCAGAGGAAATTCCTGAACAAACCCAAAGAAGTAAAAAAAAAAAAGACTCAAAAACATGTCATCTTTCAAATAGCAACAGTAAGAGAAGAGACATCTAACTGTTGCAATAATAATCTCCCATTCAATCCCTGGAACGTAACACTAAAATACTGAAGTAGATGCTCTAATTCAGCGTAGTTTTAGTTAGTTATAAGGTTTGGGGATTTTTATGGAATGGGTGGGTATTTGGCCTTTTAATTATTATAATAATTAATTGTATTGGATAGTGACACATTATTAGTGTATTTATTAATTGAGGTTATGATTTAGTCTGTTAAAGATGAGGGCAAAATAGAGCCAAAAGGTTGGGCATTTTAGGCCCGAAAGGTAGAAGCAAGGTAATTTTATACCAATTCACATAGTTGAGGGGTATTTTAGGCCCTTTTCTGTTTATTAAATATATAATTAGTTGTTCATATATTTGTACAAACATAAGCATTTACATAAAATACCTAATGATTTTAATTTTTACGTAACCAAACATTTATTTACACGTAGTGAATATATATTTTTTGTTTGTTCTCACTCTCTTTTATTCTTAACTGATGATACTCTTAGATCTTTTGTTCTGCAAATATAATTAGTTTTCCTATTTAACATTATTAACTTATATAATTGATTACTTCTTTTACTTTGAAAATGATTTTTTTTTAAAAATAAGTTGGTCAATAACATAGATTAGAAAAACGATAAAAAAAACTATCATTCTTGACAACGTAAAATTAATTACAACTAACTTAAAAGGAAACGACTTAACTAGTGATAGATATACAGTATTATTCATCATGTGCTAAAAAAGACCATATGATATGTCTGATTGACACAATAATTGGATTTGTCCTCATCTCTTCTTTTATGATTCTATTTGCATCCCCAATAATGTATATTTTGATTTCAAATTTGTGTGATTTTATTTATCAAAATTCATAGAATTAAGTTATTTCATATGATTTTTCAAAAATCTAAAATCTCTTGATAAAATTTGGCTTTTAATACTTAATGTTCTAAAGTTGTTTCTGATAAAATTATTGACCCTCAGCAGTTATCACTCAAATATGAACTCAACCTGTATAAAATCTTCGCTCTATGTAAAAATAAAGTTTTTACCTTTTTAAAAAAAATAAAATCAAACATACGTGTATAATTATAATAATAAGTCATGTAACATTACATTATACTTCTGGCCTATTTCACGTGACATCTTTTCCTTTTTTAGTCCGTCAAAAAAAATATCAATTTATTATAATTAGAAATAATTTAATTTTAAAATTTCTCCTTTACCCCTAATTAGATGATTAACAATCATGCAAATATTTAAGAATTATTTTAGACCATAAATTTTAAAAATATTTTAATTTTCTTTAAAACCATAGCAAGTCAAAGAATGACACATAAAATAAAATAGGACGAAAAAAAATATAACATAAGGAATCAAAGGTACAATCATTGATTCATTGTAATACCGACAGCACATTTGTCTTATAGGTGATATTATTTTATGTGAAAATTACCCCACTCTTTGGACTACTGTTTCTTTTTATTTTTATATATATTTCCTGATCAGTCTTAATTTAACAAAAGTAAAAAGAGATATTAAGCTTTTCTCTTATTTAATTATCTTAATAAATTCTTAAGGTAATTATATATATTCTCTTTATTATATTCATGGTGTATTAAATAAAAATAATAATATTATTATTATTATTAATAATAATAGTAATGTTAATAAAATTGATGGGTTCTTGACAATGTAAAATCAATTACAACCAATTGAAAAGGAAATGACTTAACTAGTGTGGAGGTGCTACATTATTCATCATGTGCTAAAATGGACCTTATGGTGATGTTTGTTTGACACTTGTATTTGTCCTCGTCTCTATTTATATGGTTCTATTTGCATCCCCAATAATGTGTATTTTGATTTCAATTTTTGTGATTTTATTTATCGAAATTCATAGTATAAAGTTACTCGATATAATTTCTCTTAATGAAGTTTGGTTTAACCTTTACTCGATATCATTTTAAAGTTTTATGCCTGTCCTAGAAGCGTATTCTGAATTTCGGGATGATGGGTGCACTATTATGAAAAGGTGGATCTAATCGTTTTGACATTTAGGTTCTTATCATTGAAAACAGTTAAACTTTTAAATTTATAGGTCCAAAATTGAAATCCTTAATTAATTAAAACGCCAAAAGTTACCAATAACCACTTAGAAAGGTGTTACCCAATTTGAGAAAAAAAATAGATATAAAATTTAAATTTGTAAGCTCATTAAGAGGTGCACCCAATCATCGTCGCATTAAATGATACTTCGAGTGTGGATTCACATATTTATATTTAACAAAAAAATTAAAAATATAACACTACTATATATAATTTCGGGAAAGGAATGCGGATTCACGTGAATCTGGTAACCCCTCATGCATGCCTCTGACCGGTCCCCCAATAATGTATACAATATGCCTTTTGCTTTTAATTTATGTGACCTTATTTTAACAACAAAAAAAGTTCTAAAATTTTAAAATAATTTAACTTCAATAATTATGTTCTTTTATAACAAATTTTAATATCTACTCAAATGATATACATATTTGGAATCACAATTTTTTTTTATAGTTATATAAAATAACATAACATATTTAAGATCATAAATTTCATATCCAATTAACTAAAACACAAATTGAAATAGGAAGATAGTTGTGATAAGCAATATTATGAAAGGTACTTTCTCTGTCCCTAATTGCTTGTTCACTTTTGCATTGGCACATCTATTAAGAAATCAATTAATGACATAGTGAGTTTACCATTTTACCCCTATTAATTATGAAGTGGATGAAAAGTTTTGCATTTTTCAAAGTAATTAGACATTTAATTGAGGGTATAATAGGTAAAAAAAAAATTGTCCCTTCTTGATTTGTCAAAATGGACAAGTAATTAGGGACAACTATAAAAGAAAAAAATGGACAATTAACTAGGGACACAGGGAGTATTTGTTTCCTTAGGGTTTTGGGCACGTGCCACTAATATATTGTAGGGATCTACGAAACTAATTTTTAGGGCTCACTAAATAATGATTGTACAATAATTAGATCCTCATTTTCAATCATTATTAAAGTTGTGTTAAAATAGTTTTGCCAAATATTCTGGCCATTTAGTATTACCCTTTTCTTTTCTTTCTAAAAACTCTTCATCGAAAATTTCAAGCAAACAATTACGAAGCATAAGTTGATTTAATCGTCGTGAAAAACACTCACTAAAATACGAAAACGTATTACTCTTATTTATTAAATATAAGTTGCTCATATACTTGTACAAACATAAACATTTAAACAGAATACCTATCGATTTTAGGTAACTGATCACTGTTGTATTGAGATTAGATCTGGGGGGGG
>JAJOOH010031306.1:0-12262 GCA_029582605.1 Solanum gracilifrons
ACCCTTTGGAACTTTAAGTCTTCAAAACCCTCTCAAACTTAGAGCAAAAATATCAAAAAGTACTATTCTATATGAAAATTATAATAGTTGTTCAACTCTTAAAACTACAATTCTAACTAGTATTTACAGTTTTCACATATTTGTGCTGCAGCAGATCATTCGGCATCGTTACTCGGAATCACCGATCAACTCGGCGATTCGCCCTTTGGTGTAGTTCATCGTTGTCTTGCACTAGCCTTCAGCATCATCGTGCTATAGGTCATTGGGCGACATGGTACTGCTTTGCGGAACTTCTCAGCGATGCGCCGACTGCTCCCTTTTTCCGCCAACTTGATCCTTTCCTACAGGGCTCAGCACACTGGAACAAAAGGTGAAGTAAGACCCTTCGGTGACTCGCCTAGTGGACTCGGTGATCCTCAAACCTTCATTTCTTCATTCTTTTCAGCCTTTTCGTTCCTTTTTGCGATGTAGTGTCCATGCTTTCCTTCAAACTTCAAATACCTGAAACTTAAGGGTTTTCATTAGATATTGAGATAAAATAAGCATTTGAGGACACAATTTCTATTAAAATATAGTCCTAAATGAGTCTAATTTGTGGACTCATCAACACCCCAGCTTAAACTTTTGCTTGTCCTCAAGCAAACTCAAGTTCAGCCATTCAAAAAGGGTGTCTCGAATAGTGCTACACAAGACTCAATCATGACTCAACTTACTTATGCAAGGATCAATTGTGTACTCAAAGATACAAGTTGTGACACACTATTACCAAAGATTCTCAAGCTCGCAATACTTGCTTCAAATGCAAGTTCAAGCTCAACAAAAGCCTTCGAATGCCCTCACACAAATGATGATTCCATTTCACACGCAAAGGTATAATGAATTTAAAGTTCAGGAATCAGATACAACGCTCACACTCACAAAGAGGAACACAATGCCTATTTTCACCCATAGGTTTGCCCATATTTTCCAATCGACATTTGTTTCGACTTTCTCAAGATCACTAAGGTCTTAACAAGGCTTGTAACAGGGCTGAGTGTAAAGGTATGGTCATTTAGGCTCAGTGACTTTTATCCTCATGAAATGTGGTGCTCTCAACACTTCCTTTCTTTTTCCTTCATCATTCTCTTTAGTGCTCATGAGTCATCCTATTATTCCCATTCTATGGATTGTTTGGGAACCCCATTTCTTTTGTACTTTATTCCACAATTTTCTTTTTCATTCTTTTTCTTTTCTTTTTTCTTTTATCTTTATTTTATATGGAAGGGTTCCATTTTTCTGAACACCATGGGTTAGAGGAGACTTTCCTTGCACTTCTTGACTTGCCCTTATCTTTTCACCACACCTCCAACTTAGGCTTTTGGCCTAAGTTGGCTATTCAATTAACCACAATTCAAGAGGATTATAGGTAATGGAAGAAAGGTCTAGTTTTCATCAAGTTTCTTCCAAAGAAGGGTAAGGCTCAAAGGGTGTTTAAAAGAGAATCATACGCTCACAGGGTAGGTCACAAAAGAGAAATGTGTCAAATTGGCTCACACTCTTAGAAGTTGCCTAAAATCATATCAAGAGATAACATCACTTAGTTGACCGGACCAACGGGGAAAATTCTAGGTGTTGTCATACATGGTTCCAGGTAAGCTTATCACACAAGGCATCGACACTTAAGTCAAACAAGACTCCACACTTTCGCTAGTGTCCAACTGTCATCACAAGAGAATTGATTTAATAAATGGCTAATCACAACGAGATACAAAAACTTCACATATTGTCTAGCAACTTCATTTGGCCTCATCGTAGTCGTACATTCATGTTTGTTATATTGTAAGCACTATTAAAGTCATCGGTATTGATCAAAACCGAGACTCAAATTTGCCCAGGAACAACCACATTCACAAGTATATAAAGGGTGGCGAAAAATGTGCAAAATATTTCACAATTTTTTGGAAGGATCAAAATCGTTTTGCAATTTGAAATAAAAAAGAAGAGCCATAAGCTCGAACATCCACAGAAAAGCAGTATTAACACAATTTTAAAAGAACATCCCAAATATAAACACAAAACACCAACAAAAGTAGCACACAAAAGGTGTGAGCCTCACCCCATCACAAATAAAAATATTTGTCCTCAAATGCAAATAAAAGTATCCAGAATGTAAATTAAAGAAAAACAAAGAGGGAGGTAAATAGGGTTTCTGTCTCTGCAGCCGTTCATTCTGTCGGGGCCTCAGTTCTTGGGGTCATACTCGAGGTTTGGGCATCAAGAACCGGGGATATTTCTGATGCATCGACCTTGTTAGGTCCATTAGGAGTGACCTCCTGCAAATTTTCCCAATAGGCATGTACAACGGGAATGACCTCCTGGGTCCATGAAGGTACTTTATGGTTTCTTGGAACTTTTGAAATACGTAACCGACCAGAAGATGCATAGACTTCCCTTGCCCTTTCCCATATCTTTCTTCCCACCAAACGTGGGCGGTGTAGTAGCCTTGACTTTGGATGTAGTGGCCTCCTCATTCATCATCTTTCTTTCAGTCTTTTCTTGGGCTGGTACAATTCTCTCGGTAGCTTTTAGTTTCGCCATATCTTTGATGTTGATAACGGTAAGACTGAAATGTAAGGCAACAAACAAATCCAACTCTGAGAACAAATCAACCAACCGAAATACTAGTAAAATGCGAAAATAAAAAAAAATACTACCTTGGTGTGAGTTTGTGAAGTTTAAAAGCGAAGGAAAGTGAAGAATCTGGACTCTTAAGACCTATGGCCTTCATAAATTGTCCATTTTGCGTTCACTCGGTGACATTAATCATACTCGCAGATCTATTCGGTGACACACCAAATGGTCATTTGACTCGCCGAGTTTTACAGGACCTTCAGTCAATGAGAGGGTCCAAACGACGATCTTAATCGTGGTCGCAAACCTGGTTGGCAACACGCCGAACTGCTTCTCAAGCTCGCCGAGTTTTACAGGCTCCGATTTATACGTGTGTTGAGCCAAACGGCATGTAAAGTCGGGTACGTCGACCTCTTCGGCGATCCGTCGACTTACCATTTTGATCGCCAATCTGTATTTTCCAAACATTTTCCACACTTAAACCTGCACAACCAAAACACCATTATTTATAAAAGCAAAAGAAAACAGTAAAAGGATTTGGGTTGCCTCCCAAACAGCGCTTTAGTTAACGTCGTGGCACGACGTAAGTCAGCATTCAAACTCCACTTCTGGGGTTAGCTATAGTATCACTAGGCAACCCCCTATTTTTTTGAGAGTGGAGATCGGGCACCACTTGACCCGTAAGGTTCTTAATTAGCTGGACAACTCTGGAATGAGGCCAAATCACCTGCTTCATCCCTTCGATGTCTTCCTTCATTCCCTCTAGCTCTCTATCATGCTCAGTCAGCTTGTGGAGAATGATTGAGAGCATTCCCTCAAGGCATTTAACCTCATTATCCTTAGGACTTCTTCGCTCATGAGGTGGGATGTATTTATCCTTCCTCTTGCACTGAACTTCGATCTTCACCATCATTTTAGCCAACTCATCCATCTGAATCATTAGGGTGGCCAACATGAAATCCTTTTCTACTTCTTGGTTCGTTTCAGCCATTTGATTATGCAGTTGAGCTGCTATCATATATGGCTGGTTCGCAATGCCTCCCGGAATGAGTTGGTCGACCAACCTCTTATTTCTGGGACCAAGACTTATGTAGAAACAATCTAATAGGGCTATGTTGGGAATGTCATGATTTGGGCATTGGGTGATCAGTTCATTAAACCTTTCCCATTATTTGTGGGTTTGTTCACCTTCCAATTGCTTGAAAGTGAGGATACGATCCCGGAACCTCATTACCTCTAATGGAGGAAACTCCATTATCTCCCGAGTACTCCTTGACATACTCATATATCTGTTGAAACACACAAACACTCAAAACAAAACTAAAAAATAAAGTTAGTAAAGCTACAACTATTAAAAACAAAAATTCTACTTAACTGAGAATTCCCAAATAAGATCACTCCCCGGCAGTGGTGCCATTTTAATGTTTGTGTAATCATGACACAACTTCTGAATTAAGTGTCTACGATTGTACAATAGTTTAGTAACCTAACCAAGGGTTGGGATGGTTCCCAAGAGAGTGGTTTTGAGAATTAATAGAAAAATAAATTTTAGTTCTAAGTAGTCGTAGCTAAAGACATTAACGATTAAAAACATTGTAAATTAAAGGGGGACACAAGAGTGTCAATTGACAATGGGGTTTTGTCCCTAGTAAGTAAAAACAACAAAATAAACAAGGGTTTCTAAGTAATGAGAGGGGATCCTTGGGATGTGAAGGGAATATGGGTTAAGCTAGATTATTGGGTACATGCTTTCGATAGAAGATTTATAGAATAATTTTGAATAGGCTAAACTTTAAGGAGGATAAACTTTCTCTCGAGCAACTTACCCCGTTTCAAATGTGTTCCTCTCGGACACCCACTTGCCGCATGAAGACCAGCCTATGCCTTAACCCACACTCTCTCTCTCTCGATCTGAGTGTGTGGACATGGGACTAGGGTTCACTCTCGCGAGCTGAACCTCATGTCGACCCACTCACACTGGCCATCAATCTAGTGGTCTTAGTTTTATGACCTCTCTCTCGAGCAAGCCAAAAATACATAAATAAACTTGTACTTGCGACTACAAATTCATTAAATTCATCCACAACCGCTAAACAAAATCACATTTAAACTACGAATAGACTATCAGCAAACAAGACCCAACAATTATCTTAACCCATATTCGCTAAATCACACCCCAAGAATTGGGTTTTTAGCCACACATGTATAAGAGATAGAAATTTATACCAAATTGAGCTTGCATTCAACTGGGTATGAAGAATTACGTCTTGATACAGGCCAAAATTGAAGAATTCAAGAGACCCAAATCCAAATCTTGAAGATGAAACCCTTTGGAACTTCAAGTCTTCAAAACCCTCTCAAACTTAGAGCAAAAATATCAAAAAGTACAATTCTATATGAAAATTATAGTAGTTGTTCAACTCTTAAAACTACAACTTTAACTAGTATTTATAATTTTCACAGATTTGTGCTGCAGCGGATCATTCGGCGTCGTTAGTCAGAATCGTCGATCAACTCGGTGATTCGCCCTTTGGTGTAGTTCATCGCCGTCTTGCACCAGCCTTCAGCATCGTTGTTCTCTGGGCTATTAGACGACATGGTACTGCTTCGCGAAACTTATTGGCGATGCACCGACTGCTCCCTTTTTCCGCCAACTTGATCCTTTCCTTCAGGGCTCAGCACACTAGAACAAAAGGCGAACTAAGACCATTCGACGACTCGCCAAGTGGACTCGGCGATCCTTAGGCCTTCATTTCTTCGTTCTTTTCATCCTTTTCGTTCCTTTTTGCGATGTAGTGTCCATGCTTTCCTTCAAATACCTAAAAATTAAGGGTTTTCATCAGATATTGAGATAAAATAAGCATTTGAGGACACAATTTCTATTAAAATATAGCCCTAAATGAGTCCAATTTGTGGACTCATCACTTCAC
The DNA here is from genome assembly GCA_029582605.1 of Solanum gracilifrons. Taxonomy (NCBI): domain Eukaryota; kingdom Viridiplantae; phylum Streptophyta; class Magnoliopsida; order Solanales; family Solanaceae; genus Solanum; species Solanum gracilifrons. The sequence goes on from JAJOOH010031306.1 coordinate 5,541, forward strand.
ATTCGAGCTTGGTTGATGTGTTGATGCAAGACAAGAATGTAATAGCTTATGCTTCGCGACAGCTGGAGGTGCATGAGAGAAACTACCCGACACATGACTTTGAGTTGGTAGCGGTAGTGTTTACTCTCAAAATCTGGCGGCATTATCTTTATGGTGTTAAGTGCTGATCATCGTAATCTACAACATGTATTGACCCAGAAAGAACTTAGTCTGAGATAGCGAAGGTGGATGGATTTACTCAAGGATTATGATGTTACCATCCAGTTTCATCCGGGTAAAGCTAACGTGGTGGCAGTCGCATTAAGCTGAATGACGGTGAGTATGGGTAGTCTAGCTTTCTTGAGTGTGTACAAGCGACCTTTGGCCAAGGAGATTCAAACCTTGGAGTTCAAGTTCATGCAGGTGGGCATCTCAAAGAAAGGTGGGGTGTTAGCCAGCATTGAGGTTAGGTTCACATTCTTTGAGGAGATCAAGGCTAAGCAATTTGAGGATAAGAGTTTGAATGAGCTCAGAAAGAAGACAGTGTCTTGCAAGGCACAAGATGCAGCTCTTGATACTGGTGGTGTGCTCAGTTTTAAGGGAAGAATTTGTGTTCCCCGAGTGGATGACTTGATTCAGAAGATGTTGACAGAACCCCATGGTTCACAGTATTCTATTTATCCGATTGGGACCAAGATGTACTGATATTTGAAACGACTTTATTGGTGGTCTAGCATGAAGAAAGACATAGTTGAGTTTATGCCAAAAACTGTCAGCAGTTAAAGTATGAGCACCAAAGGCCTACAGGTTTCCTTCAACAAATGTCAATTCCTGATGAGAAGTGGGAAAGGATAGCTATGGATTTCGTGGTTGGTCTTCCCAAGACCTTGGGGAAGTTTGACTCCATTTGGGTGGTGGTTGATAGACTAACTAAATCAGCCCACTTCATTCCAGTCATAGTAGACTATAATGCTCAGCAGTTGGCTAAGGTTTATGTGAAGGAGATAGTGAGGCTACATGGGATGCCCCTTTCCGTCATCTCAGACCGTGGTATGCAATTCACATCCAAGTTTTGGGGAAAATTGCACGAGAAGTTGGGCACTCAACTCACTTTTAGCACAGCCTTCCATCCACAAACAGACTGGTAGTCAGAGAGAACTATTAAAGTATTATAGGACATGTTGAGGGCATGTGTGATTGACTTTGGAGGGCGTTGGGATAAGTTCCTACCTTTGTGTGAGTTCTCCTATAATAACAGTTACCACTCCAACATTGACATGGCACCCTTCGAGGCACTTTATGAGAAGGGATGTAGATCACCCATAGGATGGTTTGAGGCTGGAGATGTGAATCCTTTGGGGGTTGATTTGGTGAAAGATGCTCAATATAAGGTGAGAAGCATCCAAGCTAAGCTTCTAGCAGCCCAGAGTCGACAGAAAAAGTATGCGGACCGTAAGGTAAGGGACATAACATTTCAGGCTAGTGAGCAAGTTCTTCTAAAAGTGTCACCCATAAGGGGGGTGATGAGATTCGGCAAGAAGGGCAAGCTTAGTCCTCGATACATCAGGCCATTTGATATTCTTGACTGTGTAGGGCCAGTGGCTTATAGGTTGGCTTTACCGCCTAGCCTATCTAGAGTCCATCCAGTGTTCCATGTGTCTATTTATAAGAAGTATCATGGGGACGGAGATTACATCCTAAAGTGGGACTCAGTTTTGTTAGACAAGACCTTCAGTATGAGGAGGAACCGATTGTAATTCTTGATTGCGATGTCCAGAAGATTGGGACCAAGGATATAAAGCCTGTGAAAGTTCAATGAAAGCATCGTTCGGTTGAAGAAGCTACTTGAGAAAGCGAGAAGGACATGCTAGACAAGTATCCCCAGTTATTCGACGATTCAGGTACTACTCTACTCTTGCCTTAGCCCAGTTCTCCTAGTTTATCACTCGGGGACGAGTGAGGGGTAAATTGGTATCTATTGTAATGACATGTTTCCGTCGTTATAAAAAAGCCAATGAGGAAGGAATTTGAGCCAAAAAACTTCTCAGTTGTAACTTGGAAATTTACCGCCTAGGCCAGACTTGGTCGAAATCTGAGTCAGGTGAGGTCTAGGGCAATCCGGTAATGGATAGGGGATATAATTATGAGTTTGATCACGTGAGTGGATATCCAAGACGTTAAGGAGCCTGTACGGCTTTACGAAATCGAATTTGGGCAAGTAGAACTCCCGAAACTGATCTTGGCGTGAAAAGGTAGTTTTAGAACGTCAAGGTTTGAGGGTGTGTTGCGAAATGGGAACTTGGAACTCAAATTCTGAGTTTCCGTTGGGGCGGGGTTAATTCCACCAGGGTGGGGCCGTTGTGGCGGGATGAGGTCTGTTGTGGCGGGATAGTCAAGACTTAAACCGGAGAAAAACCCCAAAAAACATTATTTTCTGCAAAACTTCATTCTTAAGAGCTAAGGGACGACCTAGGGCATTTTCTTATCAAATTCCCATGATTTCTCGCGCTAAAGGCAAGTTAATTACTCCCCTAATCCATATTTTGACTCTTCGAACTTAGAATCCTTGTTAATTATCATCAGGGGAGGGTTTTGACGTAGAGTTAATGGTGGGAAAAGCTCTAATTGAGCATTAGAATCATGGGTTTGTCCTTGGATTAATATTTTCTTACAATCCAGATAAATTGAGCCTTGTTTATTGATTCTTGCATTAATTACTTGTTTTAGACCAAGAACAAGCCGAAATACTCCGCAAAGGGAAGGGTCAAGTGTCTTAGGAGTATTCAGGCTAGGTTTCGAGGTAGATGATGGTTTGACTTCCCGTACATCGTGTTATATATGCATTTTGATTTCTCTTTTGTATGCATGCATGTATCTGAATAGGGAAACATGGATCGAATCGAATAAAATGATTATGTATGAACAATTGTATGCCATGATACTGTTACTTGACTGTGTGACTATGTGCACTATTCATTATGGGTGTGATTGTGACTATGGTTGTGTTGACTGGACGGGGTGTCACGTTCGACACATATATTGGACTGGGTGTCACATTCCGACACATTTATTGTACCAGGTGTCACATTCCGACACATATATTGGACCGGGTGTCACATTCCAACACACTAATAGTTTGGGTTGGGGTTTCATGGGAGGACCACTTGCAATGATTACATTCATGTCTACCTGTCATTGATATTAAAAAAATGTATCTTGCTCCTGAAATGATAATTGAATTGTGTATCTTGTATATAAGTGTTTACTGTGTTGTAATTACTTGCTTATATTTTGCTGACTGAAGTAGCCGCGTGATCCTACTAGTACACCGTTGTTTCGTGTATTGATATTGCACTTGCTCTTTGTTTGTTGAGTACAGGGCATCTTTAGGTGGCTACTGATAGACCTTAGTTAGGAGATCATTGACCGAGACCGAATTCGAGGGTGAGCCAGTTCTTTCAGGCTACCATGAATCCATCATTAGTTTTAGTCCATTCTTTTCGGACTCCGACTAGATGTTCAGACATTTTACTTATGTTTAGTTTTCGGGGCTGCACCCCTTTTTTCTTAGACTTGTTGATTAATAGAATTTTGGTACAATAACTTTCAGGTCTAGGGGTTGAATTTCCGCGAGGGTCATGCTTAGTTGTTTTGTTAAACCTTCGGAGTTTATGGGAACTCCATATTTAATTCATCATTTAAACCTGCTTCTGTATCTTTAAATGGTTTTGTTTATTTAAGTTGCTTAGTCGGGTTGTAGTAGTGGTTCCTCTGCCGGAGGGCTAGTGTGGGTGCCAATCACGGCGTTCGGGGCGTGACAAATAATTTCCTTAAGGAAAGAATATGAATTCGGTAGGATTGGTTTTTATTCTTTCATCTTGTTTAACTATTATTATTTCATAATAGTCTTTACCATTTATGTAATCGAATAAAAATTTAGCACTACTAACAAATAACAAACTTAAGGAAATTTTTATTTTATTTTTAAATCAATATTTGTTTTCTAGATATTAAAACCTTATAATTTTCTACTCAATTTAAGTTTTATTCTGACTTGAATGATATAAGAACTTTGGCAGTACTAAAAGTTCATTTGGTTAGCAATTTGAAGAATATAAATAAAATCAGTGTTAATAAAAATAGAAGTTCATTTGACCCAAAACTTAAAGGAACTTAGGAATGACTTGAATGAATTTCTCTTCAGTTCTTTTTGAAACTCGAGGTGATATATCTAGTGACCTTAACACTTAAGAAAATTTAAATTCCTCGATAAAATCTTACTCACAATAAAGAACGGTTCGAGTCTTAGCTCAAAAAAAAATTGGGGTGTTACAATCATCACGTAGCTCATAGTGATGGTTGTCGTTTAGAGAATCTCTCAAATAAAAGTAAAGAGAATTTTACTGTATTGTTATACAGCATTGAGTTCTATCTTCTGATTTATAATGTTTTAAATATTGCATCTATCATAGTTGTTTTGTATTGAGTTGAGTTGAGGTGAGTATTTCTTCCAGCCTTGTCAGTTCTGTTAGTTATTGCTTTCAGTTATTCAAGCTAGATATTTGTTTGCTCTAACCTTATCACATACTCGTACATTCAATGTATTGATGTCATTCGCCTGCACCATTTTATGATGCAGATACAGGTGTTCAGGATCATCAACATGTGTTTCGTTAAGGTCATTTGATATTCCAGTCAGCTTTGGTGAGCCTTCTTATATTCTGGAGGACTTCACCTTTACCTTACAGTTAGTAGTTTTGAGATGCCGTGGGTCTTGTCCCATTATCCTTCTGTAATAGTTGAGGAGTTTTCATTATTTACTTTCTTTGAGTTGTTTTACAATCTATAAGTATTCTCATTGAGTATTGTTCAGATTGACATTTTAAAGTTGAGTATTTGGGTTTAATGAATTTAATTCAGTTTTAAGCTTATGTATGCTTGAGTTAGTCTTCCACTTGTAGTCAGTCAAGATGAGGGTTCACCTGGGGATCAGCAATGGTTCTCGAGTGACGGCTACTCCAAGGTGTAGACTCGAGTCGTGACAGGGCATTATAATAATTTAACATTTAAGTGACATAGTTTATACTTTTAAGGCAGTATAGATAAAAAGATAGATATAGATTTGTCTAATTTTAATTTAATATGAAATTTTAAAAAATAAAGAAGCCTTTTAATTTAAGGATATGTAGAATATACAATAATGTCTTTACTTTTGTGGTCTTAAACATCCCCACCCACCCCACCCCAAAGAAAAGAACATTCTATATTAAACTGAATAAAAATAAAAGTACAACAAATAAATTGGAAACGGAGGAGTACTTATTAAATCTAGTATGGACTCTTCAAACAAGGTGTTGATCAAATCTTTTTTCTCCAACAGCTTGAGGCTTTTCATAGCTTGAACACCAAGTTGTTGTTTGTGCAACATAAAATCATTGAACTTCTTGCCAAGTAGAAGTTGTTGCAAAAGTATATATACGAAAATAAAAATGTGTACATATTAATTATCTAGATAGTCTTCCAGTTTAAAGTTGAGGTATTCAGTTCTCCTTGTTGCATCAGTATTTGTTGATCTTTCTAGTTACCCACAAAAAATATTGTAATTGCATAATCGAACAATTCTCACAATCTTCCTTGTTTTAAGAAGAACAAGAATAGAAAACTTACAAAATTTGTAGATTAAAAATGTGAAAAAATATCTATATTTATAGACAACAAATGGTAATATGAAATGGTGCTTATCGTACCTTATTAGATAAGTCACAACCCTTTCAAATAATCACAACCATTTGGAAATTTCATAACTTATCGTAAAAGTCACAACTCCTTAAAAAATTCACAATCCTTCGAAGAAGTCACTACCCATCAATGTGAAAAAGTGTCAGTTTTTCATATAATATAGGAACAAATAAATAAATACAATATAATATATTATAAAATATAAAATATATACTAATTAAATTGAGTGTTTTAAGTTAGGGAGTTCATGCTTTTATAATAAATTGGTTAATGATATTCAATAATATTCAAATTTTGCTAATAAAGTATAATAATCAGTACGCTTACAATAAATTGTACATAAAACTACAACACTAATAGTTACTATATATAATTAAAGATAGAAATGTTTTTGTCACATTCAAATTCTGAATCCACTTTTGCATCAGTAAGCCTTGAGACTATCATGGCCTGCTGTTTGACCAGCCTCTGATTTATAGAATTGAATATGTTCTATACCATCAAATGGCTTGTAAAGCAAAGGGTGATCTTCATCTACATGGTCTTTTGGGACATTTACAAGATAACCTTCTTTGGGAAATGTAAAAAACCCTATAGAGAACCTTTCTTCATCCTTTTCAGATATCAATACTCTATGAATAGGAGCATGTAATCTACCATTTGTCCATGTCTGCAAAAATATTTTAAAATTTTAGTAGAGATATTGTTAGTTTCCCATAAAATATTTGAATATTGGACTAGCTCTATTATGATTGTTACTCCAAAGATATACACTGAAAATTCTTATATTTTTTATAATTTAATGTAATTTAATTTATTATTACTTATTATTTCTTTTGATTAACCAATTCATGTTAGCGTTTTTTGCAATTATCTTTTGAATGATTTAATTGTGTATAAGTTTTTTATAGGGATAAGGGTCTGAAAAATACCCCAATTTTGGTCGGATTTGTTGTTGCGATACTAAACTTTCATGAGGACCTATTACCTCCCTAGACTATTTA